>PVJH01028526.1:0-27255 GCA_004026705.1 Nesogale talazaci
TAATGCTAATGGTACTATGGCCTTTCTTAAGCAGCTCACCAGTGCTCTTTCATGATACTTTTGGCCAATTGTAAAATGCCAACGTTTGTAGAAAGAGTTGAGAACTTAAGTGTTTTCATTTGTTTATGTTCTTTGTGTCAAGAGTCTAGTGATTCTTTTGTACACCAAGCCTTCTTAAATGGTTAATGATATTGATGTATTAATGCAAGCTTATTTGCTTTATTTAATAGGTGGATCACTGTTTTAAAACATGACCAATCACACACTAATGATGGAATTTTTGCTCATGAAATTCACTGAGAGTTGGCCCCTGTTGATGCTTCATGCTGCGTTCTTCTTAATGATTTTCCTTGTGGCAACAATGGAAAATGTTCTCATCATTCTCCTCACAATTCTTGACCAACGCCTCCACACTCCAATGTACTTTTTCCTCAGGTACCTGTCGTTCTCAGATCTGGGTCTCATTTCTGCTACTGTCCCCAAATCCATTGTCAATTCCATCACCTTCACTGACTCCATTTCTTTCCTGGGTTGTGTGATTCAGCTCTTTTCAGTAGTGCTCTTGACAGGGTCCGAGATTGGCATTCTCACAGTGATGTCATATGATCGCTATGTTGCCATTTGCCGCCCTCTGCACTATGAGGCTGTGATGAGAAAAGGGACATGTGTGCAGATGATGGCTCTGTCTTGGTTCATTGGTGGGGCCCTCGGAACTTTGTACTCAGTGGGAACATTTTCTCTTAATTTCTGTGGGTCCAGGAAGATACATCAATTCTTCTGTGATGTCCCTGCACTCCTGCAGCTCAGTTGTTCTGAAGAACATACCACTATTAACATCAGTGTGGGTATTGGAGTCTGTTATGGCTTTTCCTGTTTAGTCTGTATTGTGTTCTCCTATGTGCACATTTTTTCCACCGTGCTAAAGATCCCATCCAGACAGAGCCAATCCAAAGCCTTTTCCACCTGTCTGCCTCACCTGACTGTAGTGAGTGCTTTCCTTGTAACAGGTGCTATTGCTTATTTAAAGCCAGTCTCAAGTACACCTTCTCCTATAGACCTTCTGGTGTCTGTGTTCTATTCTGTGATCCCACCAGCCCTGAATCCCATTATTTACTGTCTTAGGAACAAGGACATTAAATCAGCTCTAAGGAAAATCCTATGGAATAGTAGGAGCAGCTGAGCAATGAGAGAATGACTAAAGTGGAACCGGAAGACAAAGTACAGTTCCCTGTTCTGCCATTAACCAGCAGTTTGAAGTTATTTTGCCTTAGAGATGAAAATATCACAAACCTTTATGATGATAATCTCAATTTTAACAAAAAGTAACTCCACCCACAGCACTACAACTTATATTTCTGATTTATATAGGAAATATATGTTGATAATGTTCCTATACTTTTCGTTTTGATTACTTTGTCTCTTCTGGTTCAGCAAAAACTTTCACATTTCTTAGAATTCTCTTTATTTAGTTAATTGTTTAACATCTCAAATGTTGCTCACTCAATTTTGTTGATTCAATTTTATTTCTTCTGAATTTTCCCAAAGGCCTATTTTGCCCTTAACATATTTGTTTTTCTTTTAATATGCTGTGAATTTTATCATATGCTTTGCATTTTTGCAAATATATGAGAGATTATCCCCCAAAACAATTCTTTTCAAAGCCTAAGAATTTTATTTTTTACAAAACTTTCAAAGTACTATCCAGTACTTGTAATACATTTGTCACATCTGAAATTCCATGCTTTGAAACATCTTTCAAACTCATCCATTGGGTTGGTGAGCAGCATCTCCCTTGTTTGTTATTTTTCTTATCGGATCCCTGTCCTTTCATTTCGCTCTTTATTTGTGGAAACAAAAAGGAGTCGCAAAGAGTGACAGCAGCCGAGTAAGATGTGTGAGGCAAGAGAAGCATGATGGATTTTTTTTTGGTTTAATGGGTTTTCTTTTTGATTTTTTTTGCCCCAAATTGACATTCTGAGATGGATGCATGCCCAGGTGCCTTGGCATGGTGGCAAAATAAGTCCTCTGTCTGCCACAAATCAGGCATTTTTGTCGCACACTGTTGCACAATCTTGTTAGAACCTCTAAATAGAAAACTTGCTGAAAAACCTGGTGGATCAAGCTCCAAATTTACTGCTAGTCAACATGTTCATCCATGTGGGAAGTTGACAGACATCCAGAATGAGATTTGTTATCAATTGACATTTCACCCTTTTGGTAATGAGAAAACCAGTCTAACACTTGAGGTTTTTCCCTTAAAATATGTATGTGATAGGTAGGTTTGTTGTGTAAACATGGCCAATGAAGATAGGTAGGTTTGTTGCGACAACATGGCCAATGAACATATGTGAGATTGATTGGAGGCCAGAGATATAAATGGCTTGGGTAGCCTTCTCTTTCTCTCTCTTGCTCTTGAATCTTCGGACCAGTATGCATCCAGCACCTTGCTTGTTCTGAGCCTCCATTTGCAAGCTAAACAATGCTCTTGAATCTTCGGACCAGTATGCATCCAGCTGCCTTGCTTGTTCTGAGCCTCCCTTTGCAAGCTACATAACCTGTGGGACACCTAATCCTGTGTTGCTTTAAGTTGAGATTCCTTCAAGCCCTGCTTCACCACACTACTGGAATAGATATCTCTTGAGCTAGGGTCTGTAGGACTCTGTCATCTGGCTGACTTTTGGTGACCTGCCTGGCTGTTTGCTGCATGTGGCCGGAGAGCCTGAATTACTCTACAGAAAGACTGATAGTATTTTTGCTATCTCATGGAAGTGCATTTCACCGAAACATTCATACTGCTTTATAGATTGATTAGCTGTTTACTTCTCATCCTAGATTTCTATCGTTTGTATAAATATATATGACATTATTAGTACCTTAGTTTTGTTTCTCTAGAGAACCCTGTCTAACACACTATGCTCGACATCACAACAGTTTCTTAGGTATTTTTCTCTGAGCAAGAAACAAAATTTATAGCCACATGCTGTGAAATCAGCCATCACAAAAACTGATGCTCAATTCAGACAGTTTTTGAAAAAAAAAAAAACAACTTCCCTGTAATCAGAGAGACACTTACCAGGTGATAGGTGATGCCACTGAGTGCGCTAACTCAAAGCAAGTTGCTTTATGCTCTCCTAATGGGAAAAACCACTTTTATGAGTGCTCTGCACCAGCCAGCACAGATCCAGATTGTTTTGGGTCTCCCCTCACATGTTTCAGGATGAAAGTCCTAAAATTACCCAATTATTACAACTGTTGAGCCGTTCTTGAGATATCTGAATACACTTTTGATCTTTTTTATTCTTTAATGTTTATTATATCTTTAACACTTTTAAAATTTTCATATAATGGGATGATTCCTAACATAAACAGATATAGTCTAGTTCATGTGAACACAAGTCTAACTCAAATTTCCACTACCCCTCAATCAATTCTTATTCTTGAGCCACTTATAGACTCAAATCATAAGTTCTTTAAGAAATCACCTAACTATACAATCAACAGCATATATTGTTGGGACATCCTTCCCCAAAGGAATTTGTGGCCATTTATAAGTGTGAATGCTTATAGAAAAATAAATAATTAGACTTTTATGACGTTAATGGACACTGAGGACAAGAGATATATCCTAAAAATTAAACGTTTTATGCATCAAAAGACCATCAAAAATAAAAATAGAATTGTCAGATAGGAAAACAAAATGAAACTTGTGAATGACATATCACGCAATGGATTAATCACTAATATTTATGAAACTTCAATGCCTTAACAACAAAAAGAAAAAGGTCGACTGAGTCCCCATGACATAAGTGGTTGAGTACGGGACTGCAGTCCGCAAGTTCGGCAGTTCAAATCCAGTGGCGGCTCTCAGGAGCAGCATTGGGTAGCGCCCACAACCACCAGAGGCAGTGATGACAAAAAAAAAAAATCTAAATAAAAAATGTCTAAAGACATGAACAGACATTACGAAGAAAAAATTCATTCAGCCAACCATCTCATGAAGACATGTTCATGATTATTGGTCATTGTTGCTGTTAGCTACTGCTGAGTAAATCACAAGAAAGTTACAAAATGAAGCATCATCCAGTCTTCATAATTATTATTAGATTTGTGCTCACTGCTGCAGAAAATGAAGAAATGTTGGAGGAAATGTTATTTTGCTGTTGTACTTTACATGAATCAAGAGATAGTTAAGGGAACATAAAAAGGGATTGTTGCAGTTTAAAGCTTTTACTGTGTTAACCCATTTCATTGAGCGCCTTACTTTTTCTCATTGTCTCTCAATTCTCCCAAGCATGATTTTTCTTTTCCAGGGCCGGGTCTCTTCTGACAATGTGTTCAAAGTATTAAAGGTGCCATTCTTGTCCCTAAGGAACATTCTGGTTGTACTTTTGAGACAGATGTTTCTTCTTTTACTGTTCACTTTTTCACCAAGAGCATTTTTTTATCTCTCTTATTCAATGACTAACATTCAAAAATGTTATGGCTTGCGTCAAACAAACCTAGTCTTCATTGCAACATTCTTGCTTTTCAATGCCCTCAGAAGGACATGTGCAGCAAATTTACCTAATACAATGCATCACTTGTTTTTTTTTTATTACTTCAACTTGCATTGAGCGTGGTTCTTAGTAAGACTAAACCCTTGATAATTCTTAGCTTTCGTTTTTTTTTTTCTCTATTGCCTGTTGATACAAATGTGAGGGTTTTTGTTTCTACACATTGAAATTTAAGGAACATTGAAGACTGGAATCTTGATCTTCATCAGAAAATGCTTCATGTCTTCTTCATTTAAGCCAGCAAAGTTGTGTTGTCTATATGTCCCAGGTTGCTATTAAACCTTCAACCAGTGCTGATACTGTGTTCTAATTTTTGTAATATAGCTTCTCTGATTATTTACAAAATATATAGATTTAATAAATATGATGGGATAAATCTCCAAAACAGACTTCTGATTTTAAACAATGCAACACTCCCTTATTATGTTCCCTTAACTAACTCTTGATTAATGTAAAGGTGTACAACAGGAAAATAACATTTTCTCCAATTCTCATTCTTTTTAAGAATATTCATAGTTTGCTTGATCCCCACAGTTGTAAGTTTTTGCATAGCCAATGAAACACAAGTAAATAATTTTCTAGTATTCTCTACTTTAAGCCAAGATCTATTTGATAAGCCAACATCCATGGACTCCGTTGTCACATTCCTCTTCAGATTCCAACTTGAATCTCTGGAAATCATTATTGGATATTCTTCAGAAAAAAATTACTTGCATGTGATATCAATAATAGTTTTCTATGATTTGTACATTCTTTTGGGTCCCTTATGTGACAGTTAATTTTTTTAAAATAATTTTATTGGGGGCTCTTACAGCTATTATAACATTCAGTACATCAACTGTATTAAGCATATTTGCACACATGTTGCCACATACATTTCCAAATATTTTCCAAGTGAGTCCTTGGTATAAGCTCCTCTTTAAAAAAAAGCTATTCCCTCCCCCCTCCTTTTTTTAATGAATCATTTTATTGGGTACTCACACACCTGCCCTCATGATCCATACATACATCAATTGTGTGCAGATCTTATTTGCACACTTTTTGCCATCATCACTCTCAAAATATCCTCCCTCCACTTAGGCCCCCAGTTCCAGCTCCCCATATTTCCCTTCCGTTCCTAACCCCAAGAACCTTTAATAATTTACAAATTGCTATTTCATATCGTATATGTGACAGTTAAAATATATGTAAGCTTGCACTTATGGAGGGGTAGAGCCCAATCTGTCAATCATACCACAGTCTGATGATGTCTCCTGGGATATGTGGCTTTTTCTATAAGGGAGAAACTAGGGATCCCTTCTCTCTCTCTTTAATCCTGTTTAATCCTGCTTCCTTAGACTGCATGCCTGTTCCTAAGGGTAGGCCTATATTGGCTTCTCATCTTAGACAGTTGTCAACTCCAGGCCATGGTTCCACTAACCTTGAATCCACAGGACTCTACTTCTCCCTACTCCTTCTTTGTCTGCTTATTGCTTCAACTTTGACATCACTAGCCCGCAACTACATGAATATGAAGAAGGGCCCAGTTACATCAGACCTGCACTTGAGTTGTACTGGGTGTCTACTTGATATTGTTTATTCTTGATTTGAAAGTCTTTCTTGTACAGAGATGAGTATTACTAGATTGTTTCCTAGACAACCCGGCCTAACACATGGGCTACCAGGATGCTAGAGAAACAAATCATGAAGAGAAAGAACAGAGACTTGTATGAAGCTATTTGGCAACCTAATCTTTCTTGGCAATCAGGGAGAGCTGGACTTTCTTTCTTTTTTGTACAGACAGAGGAGCTCAGGCATGGCCTTGTGGTTTACTAGATTGTTATATGGAAAAGGCATGGTAGGTGAAACTGTTGCTTCTTAGAAGTTGTCTTTGGTCACTCCCACCTGTAATTGAGGAAAAGAATATAATGGAAATTGTTTTGAACAAATTGAAATCCCTTTTGGAATTTCTGATGCAAAAGCTTTGCTGCTTAATCATAATGGCTGATAGAAGAGTACTGCTTTGATTCTACCTGCTACTCAAAGCTATACTGAATATATGAATAGAAGAGTTTAGACATGAATGATTTAATTAGAATGTTTCAAATAGAAAAGGACTGTGTTTAGGATATGGCTATATTAGAATTATATTGATTTATTCTGCTTACTTTTGGGGCAGCATCACTGTCCCCTCATGGGAGTAGGAGTCCCAGCCTTGCTCCTGGAGAACTGTTGCTAGATATGAACCACCAATCTGTGGGCCACAGTCTCTCACACAACCACTAAGCCACTGGAACTCAGCTCCCCTACTTAACTCTTATTGACATGTGATATAAATGAATGTTGGATATTATTTTTAGAGCTGGTTTGATTACCTGCATTCAGTGTTCTACAACTGGGTCTATTAAACTAGATGTTAGGAATGGCCTATAGGAAATGACTTTTTGCTTGAAGCGGGTTGAACCTGTGAGAAGTGCACACTGTTTGCTCACTTGCTTGATGACCTGCTCCAGATTGAACTTTGCTTATGGATGTAAAGTCTTTCAAGAGTTTCTATAGGCAAAATATTGAATAATGCAGGAAGCATTATGAGAAAATGGAAAGAATATACATAGTTACTGTACCAGAAATAATTAATTAGCAGTCCACTGTTTCAGTAGGTAGTGTATGAACAGGAAACAATAGTGTAGAAGACATTCAAACAGTACTGAATGTATTAGTTAGAAATGAGGCCCCAAGCACCCAATGAATCTTGATTGAATGTTTGTTCACTCTGTAGAAGAGAAGATGTGGGGAGAATTGCTCAATTTCTTCATCACTAGCTTTAGTGGTTGGAATGTACATTTGAATAACAGCTGTATTGATTCAGTTTCTTTAAAGATGGAGAGATATAATCTTATCATGTACAACATTGTACTTCAGAATAGATCTTGAAATGTCTTTTGTGACAATGAATGCTGTACTATTCCTATTAATTGAATCATCCCCTGTGTTGTAAATCTTGTAATTTTCTGAGTCAAAAGGGCCCTATTCAGTCCAGAGTGTTGATATTTGTACATTATATTTCATTTTAATGGCTTCCAATTTTCCTAAGCTTATACTTCCTATATTCCAAATTTCGATGATTTGCTGATGTTTATAGCATAGGTACTTATTCTCATTTTGAGTCATGCCCTAAGCAAATGAATGCCTGAAGATTTTATTTTATGTGCATAGTTTTGAAAGTTTGAGAATATGTCTCAAGTGCCAGTTGATGCTGTTCAGTCCAAAATCCAAAGGTTGGTCTGGGGTAAGTGAAATGCTTAATCCAGAAGATGAGCTTGTGTTAGTTCAAGGTAGACTAGAGAAGCAAATTCACATACATGCATATGTGGATAAGAAATAGTTTTACATACAAGGTAAGTTGAATATTGAGAAAACATCCCAGCCCAGACCAGATCAAGTCCCTAAGTCCAACATTAGTCCATCTGTCTGATACCAATCTATAAAGTCCTCTTCAGGCTCATGAAGCATGTAATGACACCAAATGAAAAAAGATCACAGGCCAGTTGATGCAAAAACTTGTGGATCCAGTGGAGGTAGAAGTCCCTCAGTACTGGCAGGGATTTCCATGTGGCTTCCCCAGTTTTCACAGCATGGGATCTATAAGCATAGAGCCAACCATTTAGTCAGTAGTGTGTCTCTCAGGTAGTAAACTATCTCCTACCTCCAATGAGGAAGTCCATAAATTCCTAGATTACTCAAAAGAAGGCAATACCCACAGAGAGGTCTCACTGGCTATCACTTGATTGACAGACTAGACTCCATCCCTTCACTCATAGTCCTCTCAGATTGACAAATGATTACTGAACTACCACAGAGGCCCTCTCCAGCCCTTACTGGTAAGGAGACCCTCTTACTCTCCCACCCCTCACTTTTATAAGAACTCATTTATGCTTAACAGGATGGTATTGCAGGGAATCTGTTCACAATTATGCATAGGGGAATCCTACCAGTGCTTCCTCCTACCTTCTTAACAGAATAAATAAGAAGAATGCAGTTTGGTGGCAGCTACATTGACTCTAAATTCATTGTGAGGTACTATTGTTATCTGTCCAGACCCCTAGCCACCCCTAGCACAGTATTTCCTCATTCTGTGATAGCCTCACAATTGTTCTATTGGCTGGGACCATTATTGCCATCAAGGTATCTCTCCATCTCCTTGAGGGTCTTCCTCTTTTTTTCTTCCTTCTATTTTATCAATCATGGCATCCTCTTCTAGGAACTGGTCTCACCTGACAACATGTCCAAAATTGGGTAAGATGAAGTCTTGTCACCCTTGACTCGAGGAAGCACTCTGGGTTTACTTCTTCTAAGACAGGTCAATTTGTCTTTTTTTGCAGCCCATCATACTTTCAATGTTCCTTTCCAATATCACAATACCACTGAATCCATTCTTCTTTGGTCTTCCCAATTCAATGACCACTTTCTCATGAATATGAGGCTATTGGGAATACCACAACTTGGGTTAGAAACACCTGGGTCCTTAAAGTAAAATGTTTGCTGTTCAAAGAGATCATGTGCAGCACACCATAGATGACTATGCACTTGGACTTCTCCAGATGTAACACACAAAAATCAAATTGATCACATCTGAAGAAAGAGAAGATGATGAAGCCCAATATTAGCAGCTGAAACAAAAGAAGGGGCTTTCTGTGTAATAACTCATGCAATCTAATATGTAAGTGCCCCGGTGGTGTAAGTAATTGAGTGCAGGACACTGTGGTCCCCAGGCTTGGCAGTTCAAATCCAGCAGCTGTTCTCCAGGAGAGGTCTGGGTAGCTCCCACGACCACCAGAGGGCAGTGATGCCCCCCTCCCCCCAAAAAGAGAAAAGCTGAAGAAAATTAAATCAAGTCCTGAGAACCACAATATATCCTGGAATTTACCTCCCCACCCCCAAATTTGGAGAACATCTCAACAACATAATTGAATAGTGATTCAATTATGATAGAATATATGATTATCTTGAGAGCACATCAAGAACATTGATAATGAAGAAAGTAAAAGACCTTAACAATATAGGAAAGAAAGAAAAGATCAAAGTAGATGTCAGAAGAGATGCTGAAGCTTGTTTTTAACCATAAAAGAGGTAAAGGAAATGGAAGAAATGATGGTGCCAAAAAGCTGAACATAAAATTGCAAAAGGCATATCAAGAAGTCAAATTCAAATATTATAGTGAAATGTGCAAGGACCTAGAGTTAGAAAAACAAAGGGAAGAGCATGTGCACTATATCTTGAATATATCTTAAATCAGAGAATAAATGGTACTGAAGGAAGAAGTTCATGCTGCATTGAGAGCATTAACCAAAATCAAGGTTCAAGGAATTTATGGTGCATTAATGGAAATGTTTTGATAAGGTGATGAAGCACTAGAAGCAATTATGTTTTTTTGCCATTTAATTTGGAAAGCAGCTACTTGACCAATTTACTGGAAGAGATCCATATTTTTACCAATTCCAAAGAAAGGTGAGCCAGCAGAATGAGTCAAATTACAAATATCCTTATTTATCCACATAAATGAATTTTAGGTGATAATCATCCAATCATGGTTACAGAATCACATTGACAGGTAACTGTCAGAGATTCCAGCTGGATTCAGAAGAGAACATGAAACAAGAGATAGCATGGGTGATGTCAGATGGATCTTGGCTGGAATTAGAGAAAGCTAGAAAGTTGTTTACTTGTGTTTCATTGGCTACATAATCAATGTGGCTCATAATCAATTATGGATAATATTGAGAAGAATGGGAATTCCAAAGAAATCATTGTGCTCATTAGGAAATTGTACAGAGAATCAAGAAATAGTTGTGTGAAAAACACACGGGAATACCGCCTGGTCTAAAATCAGGAATAGTGTGAGAAAGGGTTGTATTCTTTCACATGCCTTCAATATATTTGCTGAAAAAATAATCAGATATGCTACATTATGTAAAGAGGAATGTAGCATTAGTGTTTGGAGAAGTCTTATTAACATTTGATATGTAGATCAAACATCCTTGCTTGCTGAAAGTGAGGAGAATTACATTTGCTAATGAAGATCAAGGATTGCAGGCCTCAGTATGGACTTATGATGACTCAGTGCTAGGAAGACCCAGATCCTTCCAGTGAGAAAAGGTTTAATTTTCCACGGATTTTGTATTGCTTAGCTCCTCAGTTTATTCTGATGGAAGCTGAAATCAAGACATCAAAAGACATGCTGCATTGTGTAAATCTATTGCATAAGACTAGTTAGCAATGGTGAAAAAGCATCAGGTTACATTGAGGACTAAAGTGAGCCTATCCCAAGTGATGGCATTGTCCATTCCCTCCTATGCATGTGGAAGTTGAATGTTGAATGAGGACTGGAGTTCTCCTTGAAGGCAAGGATGCTAAGACTTCCTCTTACCTACTTTGGGCATGTCAGAAGAGAAGATATCTTAAAGAAGGACATCATACTCAGGAATGAGGAGGGACAGCCAGGGGAAGAGAGGAGAGCCCTCAAGAAGGTGATGGCACAATGGCTGTAGCCAGGGGAATTCTAGTCCAGCCAAATTTGATACAGACTGTAATTGTCATAGTCATTGCAAGTCATAATCCACTCAGTGGCAGATAACAAATAAATTTACAAGGAATGTGTGTGTAGGGTTCTTATTTCTGAAGAACGCATCGTTTTTCTATTTTCTAGTACATGATGGCAAAGAATTCTTCTACCATCACTATTTCCTATACAATTGACAGGTAGCTATAACTGTGAAAGGTAAAAGAATTCAATAATTCATTAAATTCTAGTTAGGATTGTAATTAGTCTTTTCACTATTTACATATTAAGTGCACACTCATAGATATATCTATATATAAAACAGCAAATGAATCTCTGGAGCCTGGGTATGTCTAAAACTGAGATAAATTGAAAGGAGATGTATTTTTACATATCCAACTTTCTCCAGCATTCACCTGAAATTAAATTGAAGGTTAAGTCTGTGTAAAAATCATAGGTGAACAGCTCCATTAGCAAAACAATATCCAGCATAGAGTTGTAGGAGAAAAGCTTTTGAGATCATATTAAAACTTCAACCACAGGCTCTATAATGTAACTCACGCTTCTGTATCTCTCACTTTTAGCTAGCACTCAGTGTACATTCAATGAAGAACAACTGCAAAAAGAAACAGATCATAAAATTGAAATCACCAGAATGGGATATTTCTAATTTAATTACAGTAAGGCAATTTCCTACTGTGAGTCAATTTGTCAAGCAGCTGATCAGTTCTAAGAGTAAACACAGAGTACTGCATGTCTTGATGCTGCATCAAGCCAGGGATATATTCCAATTTGCTGTCTTAGCTTTGGAACTTGATGACAGTGGGTTAGGTTCTAAATTTAGTGTTTCCCTCAACTTACAGATACTCTTGAGAATACCTCAACTCCTGGATGATGTTTTAATTGTAATGATGGCTTTTATATTTCTAGGCTAGGCCACACAAAAGACTACTTGCTTTCCAAAGATTTCAATATTTGGGGGAAAGATTTTAAATAAATATTTATGTTCTAAATATTTATTTATTTCTAAATATTTATGTTATTAAAAGAGAGGGGAATCAGATTGTCTATGAGCTACTATTCAGTTCATAGCTTTTTCAGAATTGATTTTTCTTGATTTTTAAATGTATGACATGTATGACTTTTCATGAGAGTTAAATACGAATTTTTAGATAATTTTCCATTTACAAAATTTTATAATTATTGTCTACAATGAAAAAAATAAATTATATATGGTGGGCTCTACTTTTATAAGTGTAATTAGATTTAAGCTTAATTAGGTGTTACATGTAATTTTACTGATATATGTGTGAGTATATATACACAGTCATATACTCATACATGGTTATATATTATGTATATGTTTGTACATATGTGAATTATATATATAATAAGTATGTGCACACACATATATAACATACAAACATAAATATGGGGATTGGCTTCTAAAAGCATGTGGGTAATTTAAATATAATGGAGTTTTTCTAATAATTATGTGAATCCCCTTCATAAAACCACAGGGATTCTCAGGTAAGTAGTTGAATAAAAACAGCAGTCTAGGGCTGAGCCCTGGTAGCATAAGTGGTTGAGTGCAGGACTGTGGTCCACGGGCTTGGCGGTTCAAATCCAGTGGCAGCTCTCAGGAGCACCACGGGGTAGCTCCCACAACCACCAGAGGGCAATGATTAAAAAAAAAGCAATCTAATCCAACAATAACTGAATTATATTTAATCATGTACTTTTTGTCAAAGAAGACCTTTTTTTAGAATTTTTTCTTTGTATATAAAATAAGGAAATACATATAAATCAAAATTAATTACCAGTTACCCCTCATGGGAGTGAGAGGGAAAAAGAACTTATGTTTAGGAGCAGTGAGTTTATCTTAAATATCGTAGATTAATTTGGAAAACAATATTGAGAATAGTTAAAAATTATGAATAATATAATAAAGTCACTAAATAATATGTTATTGCATATATTTTAACCACAACTGAATAAAAAAAAGTAGTAATAAGCCAAATTGTGATGAGGATACAGAGAAAAACTAATTAGTGACACATTGCCTTAGAAATGAAAAAAGCTCCATTTTCTAAAAAAAAAATAAAATAGCAATAGCACCACCAATAAAATATTTATGCATATAATTTAGAAGCTGCAATCATGAGTAGATGTAATAGAGAAATCAAAATAAACTTTCAGGCAAAAAGCTGTACCTGAATATTTGTAATAGCCCAGAGGTGGAGAATAATCTAGGTGCCCTTCAATGATTGATTGATCACAAATACTTCAGAATAAGGCTTAGGAATAAAAAAAAATTATCAATATATTTAACAATTTGGATAAAACTCTTGACTTTTGCTGAGTGAAAAAGTCAATCCTCCAAGTTCACTGTGGTAGTTAAATAATTTAATGTCAACTTGAAGATATATAAATGTGTAGAGTCAGAGCACAGCCTGATCATGCCTGCATGTGGGGCATGACCTTCTTCTAAGAAGAGCCCTGGGAACCCCCACCACCACCTTCAATGTGCTTCTAGCAGAACCAGAGTGCCGCCAGAGCCCTGCCATGCTACCACTGCCACTGCAGCCCCATGACTTTCCACTCTCCAGCTTGTGGTATCCCTGCATTCTGCATCTTTGCATATGGCTATGTGAATCTGAAGAGGAACTTAGGGGCTATTATCAGACTCAGGGACTTGATTTGGACTGAGATGGGAGGTTTTCTTGATTTATAATTACTTCTCGATATAAGATCTTTCTTACACATATGTGAGTGTCTCTGGATTGGTTCCTCTAGTCAACTCAGCCAAACGCATTTACTTAGTTTATAATTCCATTTATATTATACCATTTAGATGACAGAATTAGGAAATGGAAAATAGATAATACTTGCAAGTCATAAGAAATGATGATATTGAGAAATCAGAAATATGAAATAAGGTAGAGCAGGTGAAAGAAACCTCTGTGATAATAGACTAATTCTGTACTTTGCTCATGGTGATGGTGATTGAAAATATCATGACTAAGGTAAGGTTCACCTTAGTCTTTAAAGGACTATGGTTAGATTGACCCACCGCATATATAAATATAAATCAAATATTGGAATGAAATATTGGATTTAATAATAATATCCATTGCATTGTATTGTTATGACTTGATAGAAGAAGTATTATTATTTCTCACTGATTCTTGCTTTGTTTCAAAAAAATTATTGGGGGATTTTACAACTCCTGTTACAATCCATGCATTGATTCTATCAGACATTAGTACATATATTGCCATCATTCTTGTCCAGACATTTACTTTATATTGAACCTTTGGATCAATTCCTCTCTCCCACCCTCACACACACCCTGGTGGCCCCTTGATAGATTATAGGTTGTTATTATTTTTATATCCTCCACCAACTGCTGCCTCCCATCCCCTCTGTTGTAGGCTGTTCTTTCACCTAAAGGAGTAGTGTGTGGTTATGTGCCATCTTTTCAATGGATAACCCCTTTTCTGTACCTCTCCCTGCCTTCCTCCTACCCTTTTGGTATCTCTTTCCCCATTCCTGTTCCTGGGTTTTGTGTGTCATGAGCTCAAACTCTTGCCTATGTCTATGTACATGGTCAGGTCCAGTCCACAGTGGGAATCCCCACTGAGGTCATGATAGTGGGGAGTGAGGAAGCCTCAAGGAACCAGAGTTATATTGCATGATCCATCAGTGTTCTACCGCGCCCTGATTGACTCATTTCTTCCCTGAGACCTCTTTGTGGGGGGACCTTCCATTGTCGACAGATGGGTTTTGAATATCTGCTCTCACCCCCTTCTTTCTCACCAAGATGTCTTTGTTAGGAATTTTCTGATGTCGTTTACTGGGTACCAATGACACCTCATGATCACAACAACTGATGTGCTTCTTCCGTGTAGGCTTGTTGCTTCACTCTTGGAGGGCTACTTGTTTAACTCTAAACAATTAAGACCCAGCCACTATCTCTTTTATTAGCCAGGCACCATTGCTGTCTTCACCACATCTACTTCACCCATTTTGTTTTCAGCAATCATGCTGCAGAGTGTGGGGGTGAGCATCATAAAATGCCATTTTGTTAGAGCAAAGTGTTCTTGTATTGAAAGGTAGGTTAAAAGCAGAGGTCAAAAACCCATCCACTGTCTCGATGTATTGCCGTATAAATATATGTGCATAGGTCAGTGCCTTTACTGTTATGGATTAACATATTTGCATAGGTACACACCTCTGTTAGTACCTCCATCTACAGCTTCACTTCCTAGAGCTTTCCTCTATTCCCTTTTGCCTTCTCCTGTCCCACCATCATATTTTCCCTTCTTCCCCCTCTTACTATTTCCTCTCAGCTAGACTTCTGTTGCTCTAATACCCACAGGGTCTCTATAACTTCCTAGATATTGATTTTAATACCTTGGTTGTTTCCCTGTCTATGGCATTGCTTTCTCACCACACCCTTCCCCCTGCCACTTAGAGCCCCCTGTCAAAAAAAAAAACAACTCTCAGGGATCATTGGCCCAGTTTCTTTCTCCCTGAACTTGATCCCCATGTCTGTCTTATGTAAGTAGGCAGACCAGCTATGTCCTAGTCTCACGGGTTCTGTAATAGGTGAATTATATTTATTAACACAATAAATACCACAAAATACTGCAAGACAGGTGCTAATATTAATGCCACATATAATATAAAACACAACCATCTGAAAAACAAAACATTGGAGAGTCACCTGCTTTACTAAATTAAAAAGTAACTTTAGCCCCCTCACCAAAAAGTCTAGAAAACTCAAGTACTTTATAAATTCATTATCTTACATGTTGGTGAAAAGTAAAATACTGGCAAGTCCAATAAATTATTTTGGGGTTATATATTGATTGGGTAAATGTTAAATTCTATGTATCAAAATATATCACACACATTTATAAATAGAAAAACTGAAACACTGTAATCTGTATACATATAGTCAAAATGTAATTTCAGGAATGGCAAACATTCCTGCTTGCATTAGCAAGACATTGACTAATGTTTCTTCTTGACCCTGTTTAATAACACAAATGAGAAAAAGAATTTCTGATTTACAGTAACCAAGACTCTATACAAGACTGCTATGAGTCACAATCCACACAATGCCAGTGTTTTGTTTTGGTTTCCCAAGCAAATTACATTCATTTAGATTTTTAATTTTTTCAGATAATAGAAAATATATTATAATATAAATTTTTTGGTTTGATTATTTTTCCCCAAATGGTTTCATCCAGACATTATGCCATTCCATAGTTCAATCACATCAAACAGTAATGTATAATTACTACCACAATCCATTTTAAAATATTTCTTATTTTTTGACCTCCTTGATCATCATCTCTCTCTGAGCACCTCACTTCCCATACTATACACCTTAATATAACATTATGATGGCATTGTCTCTAGTGGTTCATCAACCCTGGGTTTCATATCCAAAAACACAGATAAACACTTAGCAAAGAATTCTTAATAAATAAATAAAATAACTGAAGAAATAAAGTAAAATAGCAATTGAAAATTGAAAAGTAACATAAAAAATTTCCAGAGCAAAGTATTAACCTTATTGAATCTCAAAACAAACAGGACAAATGTCCCAAAATGGCACACAATACTTTAATTAAATCAAGTTTATTTTCACAATATTTTGATGAGTAAATATAATATCAATAAATATGGCAATAAATATTTACCTTTTTTAAAATTTAATAGTTTGTAATGAGCTCTGGTGGCACCATGGTTGCACATTTGGCTATTAACTGAAAGGTTGGTCATTGCAGCCCCCTCAATGGCTCCAAGAACAGAAGAACCTACTATCTGCTTCCATAAAGATGAGTCCTGAATAATAGTATCAGACAGTTGTAGTCTTTCATATCGGATTGCTAAATTGAAGTCAATCCGGCCACACCAACATTAATATAAACTAGCTGATACATGCAGAACAGATTTCTTTCTGTTTTGTTTTTCAGGTTGCTATACTTTACATTAGTATGACATTAATATACTTACCTTTGGATATTTATTTTTCATATATCAAATACTACATATCAGCTATCAATAATACATATTATATATTGGAATAAACCTTGCTTTTTTTTCCTTTTCATATTAAGGGTAGTGTTTGCAGGGATGTTATAATATTTGTACTTACTCTGCATCAGAAATTCTTATTTGACATGAATTTACAGATAGTGGCTTAAAGTTTGTGTTAATTTTTCTGGTGCTAATGCAGCAAATTACCTTACAGTATTGGTTTAAATCTTCAGCAAATTCTCATTTTTCAGTGTCTTACCTAAAACTAAGATGCAAGATTCACTATTGGCTAAATGGGAAAATCCTTTTTCTTATTTTTTTCTCTCCTCTAGGCTGCCCACTTTCTATCAATCATGCCTGCCTTGTATTTTTAAAACTAGCAGTGTTACACCTCTTGGACCCTCATCCTTAGATAAATCTACTTCTTACCTCTACTTAGAAAGCATCTCTGTACATTATGATCCTTGTGATTATATTGAGCACAATGATTTTGAATAATTTATCTAATTCTATATTCCTTATTTAATCCTGTTGCTAAAATATTTTTTCCCATGAAATGTAAAACCCACAGGGGCCCTGGATTAGAATATGGGCAACTTTGTGAAGGATAGTCTGCTTACTATACATGTTATGCCCCCATAAAACTCTCAGATGTAGCTTACATGGGCCACAGTCTAATAATATTCAGGTTCTACATGACAATAGATTAATGTATGTCACTGTATCCTAGAATTTAGGTATGAATTTATTAGCAGATTCAGATTCATTATCATAATAACATATATTTATCCTGGATCACAATAGTGCTATGAAATTCTGGGGAAAATGCTTTGCATTGCTACATCTGAATTGAACTTGATTTTTTTACTTGACTACTATATTGGTATACTCTCCACAAAATCTTATACAAAGCTTCTTTGATTTCCTTATTCCTTAAGCTGTATATTATGGGGTTCAATGATGGAGGCACCACACAGTAGAAGACAGATGCCACAAAATCAAGAAGATGTGGGGAATCAGGGACAGGTTTCAAATAGGCAGTAGCACCTGTCATAAAAAATGTGCTCACAACTATGAGATGGGGTAAGCAAGTGGAGAAGGCTTTGGACCATCCTTGCAATGAAGGCATCCTCAGTACTGTATTGAAAATGCAAACATATGAAAAGCCAATGCACGTTAAGCAGAAAATCCCAAATAGGAGTCCAAGAACTAAGCTAACATTAGTGATAATGTGTGTCTTCGAACAAGAAATCTTCAATAAAGAGGGAACGTGACAGAAAAAATGTGGAAGATGCCTGGATCCACAGAAAGATAGAGAGAAAGTTTCAGCACTATACAGCACTCCAAAGATACCTCCAGTAAGCCAGGAGGCTACTGCCATCTGCACACAGACTGTCCAGCTCATAATGACTTCATAGTGCAGAGGGTGGCAGATGGCCACATAGCGGTCATAGGACATGGCTGTGAGAATGAAAAGTTCAGATCCAGCAAAGTGAATCATCAGCAATACCTGAAGCACACATCCTGGCAAAGAAATTATACTTCTGTGGGATAAAGTGTTCAGAATAAAATTTGGAACTGTGGTTGAAATGAAGCAAGCATCTAGGAAAGATAAGTTCTTGAGAAAGAAGTACATAGGCGTGTGAAGACCCTGGTTCAGGGTGACAATGAGGATAATGAGAAGATTTCCCACCAAAGTCTCCAAGTAAATCAGCAAAAAGAGAAAAGTATGCAGAACCCGCAGCTCCCTGGCATTGGAGAATTCCATAAGGTAGAATTCCATCACCACCGTGTGGTTGGCCATGTCTCTGATAATATTTCACTTACTGTAAGATGAAAGATGATAACGACCCAAATGATGCCACTGCTGTCATTTTATACTTCGATGGTACATTTTTTTCTTCTTATAAGATGCAATTCATGCCAACTGTAAAACATTCACAGTTTCGTTCTTTTTCATTGACGGAAATTTGGTGTGTTTTCTAAGTACTTCATAGATAAATGCTAAATGCAAATTAACTCCCTATGTGATAAAGATGGTGTAGCATCAACTGCTTCTATCAAGGACAGATATCCAGACATTTGCCGCAGAAGAAAGATCTGTCCTCCTGCTGTTGTAAAGATTACAATAAAAAAACATCCCCGTGGGGCAGTTTTACTCTCTGACATGCAATAAAATGAGTCAGAATCCATGGCAACCTTTAACTTTCCGATTCATTGTATGTTAACCTGCATATTAGTCATGAAGAAGCAGAGGGTCACTGAAGTGGACAAAGGGCCTTAATGAGATAAATTGACACTTTCAGCCATACATCCCTGAAACATAGTGATGCAGAGATGGACAGTCTTTATGCTGTTGTGTATAGGCTTGCTATGAATTGACTGAAGACACTTTACAACATTTTACGTAATTGCACCCACTGTGTGTTAAAGAAACTCTAGTGATTTTGTGGTTTCTAATCAGTTGATAACTGAAAATCAGAGTTTCATCCTACCAGTAGCTTGGTGGGCAGAACACGTGGTGTTCTCTTTCCATAAATATTACAGCCTTAAGACTCTTACGGTACAGCTCTACCAATTCTCACAGGATCAGTATGAATTCGAATTGACTCCATCGCAATAGGATTAATATATATTGGATTGTGATATATGTCAAGTGATCTGATTGGAGAGAATACAAAGAAAATTAACATTTTACAGAACTCAATGTGTTTGCTGATAACATCTTTCTTTGTGGATAACATCTGTATTCTAAATAAGAAGCTGAATTTTTTTAAATCTAAAAGCAAATGACTCAACATAGCATATATTTCAGAGAAGATAGTTACTGAACAGTATATGTTTAACACTCTTACTTTTTCCAAAAAAAATGTAGAGTTATATTCCATTAATTTTATTATTGAATATACTATACTAAAGCAGAAAATGGATATTGAATCTAAAATAGACTAGAAAATGCAGCAGAATGTTTACATCTTGACAGATAAACCATTATGAAATATTAGTGGATCCATGCCAAAGGGAGAAAACTCAAGAATATGGGGAAAGCAATCTTTTTTTTTTTCTAAAAAAAATCCATCTTTTCTAACTCACCACTTCACAGACTACTCACACACTCCTAGAATGAAATGCCGCTGGCTTTAAACACAGAATTGAAACACATTTTACAGAAAAATGGTTTAAATGCTCATGACTACAAAAATATAAACAACAGTGGTGAATATCATTGCATGGCAGAAATCTATCCCTCACGATAAGGAGTAATTTTGTGTGTGAAAAAGAATGTTTATTTTTGTTTGGTTACATTGAGTGGATTCTGACTGACAGTGATCTCATGCAGCAGGAAGTATTCAAAAATCTACTGGCTGCACTCTTGGTGGAAGAAGATAATGAAGTTAATTTCTAACAAAGCTGCTAGGTAGTTAAGAACTGTCAACCTTGCAGTCACAAGTCATGTATTTAATAACTTGTGTCCAAAGAATTCTTTCAGAAAGAAGATAAGAAATACTCTTATTAAGTAAATATCTTTCAAGTCAATGGACAAAGAAACTTCAAGTACTCCTTAACATCCTAGAAGTTTCATAGCAGACATATTGCCCTTGTTTCTGTATAAAGGGATGGGATTTCCAAGATGTCAAAAATGCTGTTGCTGAAGAAGCAACTTTGTTAGGTGTTGCAGCAATATATTTTATAGATTTAAGTGCACTATCCATGTGAATATAAAGGGATTACCTTTATATCAAGAGCTATGGTGACAGTGTGCTTGTGCATTGAACGGCTAATCACAGGCTAAGCAGTTGAACACTACCAACTGTCTACCAGAGAAAGATAAGACTTTCTATTCTTGTAAAGAATGACCATCTCAGAAATGCGCAGGGAAGAGCTAACCTGTCCTAAAGAGTCATTATGAGTCAACATCAATTTGATGGCAGTGAGCTTAGTTATAAGAGCTTTTAGCAAAACATAAAACTCATGAAAGCATTTGATAATTCATCTCCTTTAAGAACTACTTCAAATTGACAGCATGATCCGGGATAGGTCTGAAGCAGAAAAATGGAGAGATGGAATGATTGAATTCTCTCTGCTCTTACATTGTGTCAATATAAACAAACTAGAGCCTCTTATGTGTGATGGCTTAGATGGCTCTTGTTCGTTTTATTGTGCCCTTCATTACACTTGTATCTTTAAGAAATTTTTCTTGTTTTAAACATTTCATTTTCATGCTGTTATTAAGCTCCCTCGGCAATCCCATTTTAGGAAGACATACCCTGAATCTGAATTTATGTGCTATAGAGAGATACTCGTTTTTAATGCCTTTTTCACTGAACTGCTTGTGACATCAATAAAATTGTCTAAAACTGAATATCCTTGAACTAAAGTTAAAGGCATAATGGGTTCCAGTTGGCATAAATGAAAGAAGAGGGAAGGTTCCTCTTCCTTTGAACTTCTTGACCTAGTTCTGTCAATTGTGAAATAAAGAGCTTAGAGTCTATGCCTGAAAATTGCCATTAAACTTCCATTTCTAAAATAAAGCTCCTTTGAGGAATTCAGTATTTGTGTTAGTTTATTTGAAGAGACTTTAGATAGTGCATAGATTAGCTATTTGCTTAAATAGATTCACTTTTAGAAAAAGCTTCTTTTCCATTGGCCATAGGCAGCCTCTCTAGGCTTATTTATTTATTTATGCATTTATTTCTGATTAAACTTAACTTACAATGAATGGACTCACTTTTTAGAAACCCCAGTGTCCTGTTGCTTCCAATGGTTTCTGTTCATTTCTCTTTTAGAACTCAGGTTATGGGTGATATACTCAGTTATATTCATTGTAGTTTAACTTCCCCTCTTGTCTTTTTAAGGTAGTTAGAATCATGATCAATTTTTGTACTGTCCTTTGAGAAAACAATGGACTTGGAAATAAGCATGATTCTCTAGGGAACTATGACTGAAAAGGGTATGAAATCTTATTAACTTGAAGAAGTCAATGGTGTGTAACCTTGACAATAATTATGCACAATTCATGCCCCCGGTTTTGTGCTCTGTTGCCTTTTACCTCGTGTATTAATGAGAAATTCCCACCAAGCTTCCAAATAGTGTACACAGAAAAGATCATGACATCACTAAGATTTGGAACCCACTTCTTATATTTTCAAAACATCTGAAATAATTTTCAATATGCTCTACAATATTCTTTGGGAAAATGGTGGACCGAGAGACTGATCTAATTCTCTAGGGCACCGTTAATATAGTTTCTACAAAATCCTTTTGAACCTGGGTTAATCATTGGTACAGATCCTCAGTCCTCAGAAGTTGCACCACATTCTGCTGCTCTTGCACCATTTTAACTTTGCTCTTTCACTGAGGCACTTCCTCCCCACTTCTGTATAGAGTGAAAACAATATGTTCTGTCCATTGCCATTATCTACTAAGTTACTGCAACCCAAAGAATCCATTTGCATTTTCTGAATCCAGTATCAATCTGACTTTTGGAATAAATTCAAAATTCTGATATAGAAGATGTATTGATTTAATGATTTGTATTTATTGTTTCCATGAGTGATTCTGTTCCTTTTGATAGTGGAGAAACTGTACATGTATTTTGAATTTTTTTTTGTATTTTGAAATTTTTATCACAAAAGAAGATGTACATATATTAACAACCAGAAATGAATTCCTTGGTATCTTCTATAGAGTATATCTTTCATATGTGATCAGACACATGTTTGCAAGAATTATGAAGGAAGTATGCTTACAGTAGTATAAATTTAAAAAACAATTCCATTAGTCAGACAATGTCATTCTAAAATATTTTATATTTCAATAATACAAAATTATGCCACAAGTAAAATACAAAATGTGAAGCTGTATATGACATGAAGGATATATCTAATTATAACAATGTCAAGTTAAATATAAAATAATATGTAATTGATGGAAAGCATCTATGTACATTTTTATGCATACTATATTTTAGTGAAGCAAATAATGATTATAAGAGAAACAAAGAAATCTAAAATGAATGGCCTTGAGAATAGCAGTATACGCAGACATCAAAGAGAGATTTTTCTTGAAATTTGAGTATCAGTTCTCATTTACACATTATTGTCATATGCCACATCCTTACAATTGTCACAGAATAAATCTGTGTTAATTAGATGCATTAGATTGATACTCAATAATTCATTTTACTTTTACTTAAGAGGTACTGTATTGAAAATAAAAATAATCCAATTCCATTTCAAAACTCCAGTTTACACACTTCACACAAGCAATAAATGTGTGACTCATGAGACATTTGGACATGAAATAATTTACAATACCTAATTGCCTAAATATCCAAAGATACATTTTGGTATAAAAGTTGTCTACAAAGATCTAGAACTCAGTTTTCATATCCACTATTCTTTACAGTATAATACAACAGATATCTTACAGCCATTATTTTTTGTGCTTCATTCCTTTCAATCTCGTTAGATGACAAATTGTTTATTTCTTATAATCTGAATGATCTTTTTGGCAAAAATAAGAAGAATTAAATTGCGTATGTGTATGGGTTTGTGTTGAAGTAGACAAACTAGCTTAAAAATAGGGCAATAGGCAAACAAAAACTGAAAACAGTGCTATAATGGAGATAATGTTAAATTCCAAAATTGAATCTATGACAACATAAATGCTTTAACATCAGAAACAGAAAAGTATACAATTACTTTCAATAAAATATTTAAAGAAAAGAATGGTTATTACAATGATGCAAATGAATAGCATTTCAGAGACTCCAATAGTTATTTGCATTAAAAAGAAAAATAGCTGGTAAAGCATAGAGTAATCAAAACAGTGGGTATATACACATATATTGCTGTTAGGCTTCTAATACATATAAGCATGGGTTTCCTAAGTAAAATTTATTTAAACACGTGACTGCCTTCAGGCAAATTTTTAGGCAAATTTTCTCAATAAGAATCCCAACTTGTCAAGATTTTCTTAGTATACCTTAAAAATAAGAACACATACATAAATATAAATATAGAGATGGAGATAGATGATAGATATATAGGTGAGAGATATATAGTTATGGATGATAGAAAGATGATGATGAAGAAAGACAGATGATAGATAGATGATAGATAGAAGATATATACATAGATACATAGACAGATAGATTTAGATTCCTCGTGGCGTAGCAATTAAGAGCTAGACTTTGATCTGCATGATTGGCAGTTTGAAACCATGAATAGCTCAGAAAAAGAGTGGGCTTCCTACCCTTTTAAACAGTCTTGGAAATTGTTGTTATGAGTCAACAGGAGGCTGTTATGAGTCAACTATATTTCAGTTAAAATCATTACGCTGTTGTGTTTACTCAATTATTGATTAGCAGATTCTATTTTCACAACTAATGAAAATGTCTCATTTTAAATATGGATAACCTATCTTGTTTTCAAAACATCAAGGGTCTTCTTACTATGATACACTGATCTTCTAATTGTCTTGTGATAGTTTAGCAAAATTACATAAATATCAACTCATCAATAAATTAAGATTCTAATGTTTTTGTATATAATCACTAAGAAAGTCAACTAATCAATTTAAAAATTACTAAATCTGTATAGGCAGATATTAATCATGTCCATAGGTTTATTTTACTTTTTGAGTGTACATGCTGGAAAATAAACACATGTAATCTTGTTCTGTTGGTGTCTGGTTTTGCTTTGGGTTGCTAACCCCAAAGGTGACAGTTCAAGATCAACAGCGACTCCACAAGAGAAAGACAAAGCTTCCTCCACCTGTAGAGTGCATCAGTGGCAGTCTCAGAGACCATTCGTGCAGTTCGACACTGCTCTATAGCTTCTGCACGAGCTGAAATCTGCTCAATGACAAGGAGCTCAGGTTTGGAGCAATGTATAATTTTTCCCTCTGAAGCCATTGAAAACCTCTTCCTGGATAACTTGTTTGCATTAAACAGTAGAAACCCACTAGGGTTTTGGTTTCCATGCGTTACAAACCTACTCCTTGACCCATCATGGTAGTTACATAGTCTGTTGTCAATTTGAGACTTATGATTGAAAGGTTGGAATTTAGGCTACAGTAAGGTCACGGCTTGATGACCTCATATGTAATGTTTAGGAGATAAATAGCTCACTACAGGTGTTATACAGATACTCCCTATGAGACATTATTGTCCATTAACCTGATGAGTGTCAGAGGGCTGGAAGCTGGAGGAACCACTTGGAGAACCCTGTCAGTACTGAGATGCTTCTATTGTCATTGGATCCACAAATTTTCAACCCATCAGTCTTTGATCTTCATTCACTGGGCATTATTGCATGACTATTTGAGTCTAAAAAGGAATTTATGGGCTCATATTAGATATATGGGCTAATATTGGACTTATGGACTTGATCTGGACTAGACTGGAATGTTTTCTTCATATTCAATTGCTTTCATAGATAAAACTCTTTCTTATATAGATATATGAATGTCTCTGGTTGTGTTTCTCCAGGCAACCCAGAGTAACACACCTATGAAGATAGAGAAAATGTACTGTCATATAAAAATCTTTTATTAATGTATCCAAATCGTATCATTGTCATGACTATATAGTATTTACTTTTAATCTCCAACTTTTAAAATTACTTAGAAAACAATCCTTGTTAAAGTGTGACAAGTTATACTTGCAGTTTATAATTTCATATGAATTATTATATAAATTTTTATCTAAAAATATTCCAGTGAAATATGTGCACTCTTTACTTTCAGTGTGAAAACTGAAACTTTTCTTGTTTTTTGGGGGGGGGGGGTATCACTGCCCCCTGGTGGTTGTGGGAGCTACCCAGCATTCCTCTTGAGAGCCGCCGCTGCATTTGAACCTCCAAGCCCGTGGACCTCAGTCCCGCACTCAACCACTAACGCCACCGGGACTCTGCCTGAAACTTCTCTTTTAAACATTTTTAAATTTTTTTCTTTAAAACATTGATAATCCTTATACCCGCACATCACAAATAACATTATTCTCAAATTGGTGAAAGTTGTAATTTTTTTTAAAAAGAACTTAAAAGGGGCAATAATTTAGAAGTCACTTATTAAATATATTTGTCACTGCTTAAGTGCTCACATTTTATCAAAAAGACTCAAGAGAAATTTGAATGCAACATAAAAAAGCAGTTTGTTTATATCCACACTCTCATGACAAAGGACTGGCTGGAATGTGTTCCATTCCCCTGGGCATAAGATTACTTACCAGGCAAAGCCATCTCAACAATAGCTAAGAACAATAGCAGAGAAAACATTCCATTTTCCACACCATCTATTTGCCAGCTTTTTATGCTTTCCTACCAATAGTAGGAATACAGGATATGCACTCACATATGTTTGCTTTGTCTTCTCATGTGCTTACTTATTTTTTATCTGTGTATGTTACATAGATACACATATATACATATCGAGTACTTGCTATATTAATGCAATTTCTTCCATTTTTTAATGAGTGTTTCTCTTACTTCCTTGTTACGCAGTGTATAGATGAAAGGGTTGAGAACTGGAGTGACCACAGTGTTCAGTACATGAACAGCCTTAGTAAGATCCAAAGCATCCTTGATGGAGGTTCGGACATGAAGGAAAATGGTAGATCCGTACCAGATGAGCACCACTGTAAGATGAGAGGAGCACGTGGAGAAAGCTCTGCTACGGCCGCTGGCTGAGGGAATCCTCAGGATGGTGCTGATGATGAAGATGTAGGAGACCAGCGTGATGAGGCAGGAACTGAGGATGACCACAAAAGCAATCACAAAAGACACAAGTTCCACTGCCTGTGTGCTGGTACAGGCCAGGGCAATCCAGGGGGCAATGTCACAGAAGAAGTGATTGATGGCACGTGGGCCACAGAAAGAGAGGCCACTGATGAGGGCTGTGGGCACTGCAATGGCTAGGAAGCCACAGACCCAAGAGCCCAGAGCCAACTGTGCTGACAGCAGGCTGCTCATGATGGCACCATAGTGTAGAGGATAGCAGATGGCAAGATAGCGGTCATAAGCCATGGCTGCCAAGAGGAAGTACTCTGTGCAGCCGAGTGAGAAAACAAGGTACATCTGCAGAAGGCAGCCAGTGAATGTTATGGTC
>PVJH01028527.1:0-16683 GCA_004026705.1 Nesogale talazaci
GGAGCCCCGATGGGGTGTCAAACGCAAGCAGTGCAGGGTGGCGGTCGAGCGCCCGTGATGCCCGCAGACCAGCAGCGTGAGAAGCCGGTCTAACGACGAGATCCGTGGCTTGGCCTGGCCCACAGCGGGTGCCGCTCACAGGGTGAGGCCGAGAACCAGCAGCACCCTCCTCCAATCGCAGGGAGCAAGAGAGGGGGGGGCGGGCCCTGCGGAGCCATGCATCTCTCTGTCCTCCAATCACACTGTGACCCGATCAATCCCCCGTGTTCCTATTGGCCAGGTTGGCACAATGAGCCAAACTGTCACACATGTGTAAAAGGCGGTGGGTACTGTGTGACTCCGTGTAAAAGAAACAACGAGAAGAGGGCTTCTAAGCGACAGTGATGGAGAGCAGATTCACCAGGCCTGGGGCCGAGGCGGGGTGGGGGGAGGGGGTGGGGACGTTGAACGCCAGCCGCCTTCCCCCGAGACCCCAGATACGCAGGTGAGCTCTGACCCCTCACCGCCGGGCAGGTCTCGCCGCTCGGTGTGTCTTGGGCCCGGTGGTGGATCATTTCAGGATTATCTACTAGAACATTAGTGGCACCAACAGTAAAAGAGCCTAGTGATCTTCGTGAAAAATGAGAAACCTTGAGGGGCTGAGCCCGGGGGCGTCGTGGTTGTGCGCAGGACTGCGGCCCACTGGGATGGAGGTTCAATCCGGCTCCCAGGAGCAAAGGCTGGGCGTCCTACTCCCACCACCAGGGCAGTGATGCCTAATAAAAAAAACAAACGAGAAACCTTGAATTTCAAAAGACTTGACTGCAGCTCTCCAGGAGCAAGGCTGGGCCTCCCACTCCCACCAGAGGGCAGTGATGCCACAAAAAAAAAAGAAAGAAAGAAAGAAAAGAAAAGAAAAGAAAACAAGAAGAGAGAGAAGCAGAGCACATCCCAGAAAGCCCGTCTGCAGCAAGAATCCCATGACCGGCCTGTGGAGCTGCTGCCGCCCAGTCAGAGAGCAGAGCTCGCACCGACGGTGTCACCCAGAGCCCGGCCCATGTCAGCAGAGGTTTGGCAAAAGGATGAGCATACGAAGATCTTACACACACACACACACACACACACACACACAGATGACCAGGGTTGATAAGGGGCGCGGATGTCGGAGCCCCACCCCCCACCCCCCACCCTCCATCACTGGAAGGAATGCAGGATGCCACAGCCTTTGTGGGAAACTGGCGAGTCCCCGGAAAACGCCAACCCTCGCCGGTCAGCAACCCCAACAGAGACCATGGCTGCCCAGAGCATCCAAGACCGCCCGTCTTGTGGGGACAGGTGGCCTCGCCCCTCCCCCTGAGCTGCCACAGCAATCCACTGCCGGGATCAGGGGGTGGCAAAAAGCTCATAGAAAAGTGAGAGTAGGCCTGAGCCCCAGTGGCGTAGTGGTTGTGTGCAGGACTGCGGCCCACGGGGACGGAGGTTCAATTCCAGCAGTGGGGCTGGGCCTCCTACTCCCACCACCGGAGAGCAGTGATGCCCTAAAAAAAAAAAAAAAAAAAAGAGTAAACAATGGCTCTTCCCACAGATGGACTGTTTTCAACACGGAGACCCCCTCCAGCAGGCGTGTGCTCGTGTGTGCACCTGTGTCCATGCCAGCCCCAAGGCAGAGGAGGGCCCACCGTGGGCATCGGGCAAGCACAGCCTGGTGCTGTTGCCCTATGAGGCCACTCAGCAGGGGTTGGGGGGAGGTTTGAAGCAATCACAGAGGGCCAGAGAGTACCAGCCAAGCTTGCTCAGGATCAGGGACATGTGGAGACCAGACCGCACGCGTGGTCCTCGGTGGTGGGCGGAGTGTCGCTCGTGGGATGCTGAGTCCAGTTGCGGTGAGTGAGGGACCATCACGTCTCACATCTGATGAATTCCATTGCCAGGAAGGTGCAGCCTGCAGCAAGAGGGGCGGGGCACAGTGTGTGGGGGTGTCTAAAGACACCCACAGAGGGTGGGCACAGAGGGTGGGGGGGGACACAGACATTGGACGTGGGCAGTGGCATGTGCTCGAGTCTGTCCGGCTCCTGCGTGGAAGGGGAGATGAGGGTACCGTGGAACCAGGCTGACACGGGAGATGAGGAGTCAGGGAGGACCATGAGGGCAGGGCCTGACAGCAGGGATCCCCAGCCGAGGGCTCCTCTTTCCTGGGTGGGGGCGCCAGGACGGCTGGCAGCCTTGCTGCCCCGTGTCTAGCAGCAGGGCCTGCTCCAGCTTCCTGCTGCAGCCAAGAGCCGAGGGGAATTTTGTTGTGGACAGAGAGGCTTGCAGGCAGACCCTTTAGCTTCCCTGTGAAGGGCAGGTGCAGAGTCTCACCAGAGACTGGGTGGTGTCCCCTCGCACACATGGTGTCCCATGCCTGCGCCCAGGGTTGTCACAGGAATGAGAGGTCATTGCCACTCCTCAGGAAAAAGCAAATCCCTACCGGTGTATAGTGACCCTTACCTCTTTCTCCACAGAGCAGTGCGTGGGTGGGTTTGAACCCCTGACCTTTGGCAGCTCGTGCTCTCCGCTGGAGGGTGGTGAAGTCAGGGACCATGTCACAGCAGCTTCTCTCTCCAGAGGGACCCAGTTAAGGAGACAACTGAGGGCCTAAGGGCCCGCACAAAATAAGGGGATGGATTGTTGCTCCCTGCCCTGGCCTGCCTTCCCTGAGCCTCACCTACTCTGAAGTTCTCTGTGTAAACTGGCTCACCAGCATTGGAGAGCTCATGGGCTTCGTAACGGGACCCAGCACGGTTGCAAGGGAGGCTGGGACTCTTGAGAGTCTGCCATGCTGGTCCCAGAACAGAAGGACACTTGTCAGGATGATGCTTCCTTTTTTTAAATTACTGCACTGGGGCCCCTGACAACTCTCGTTGCAAACCATGCATCAGGGGTGTCTGACGCACTTGTCCATACAGAACGTGCGTCAGGGGTGTCTGACGCTCTCGTCCATGTATTCCTTTGTTCTTTTCTAGACATTTATTTTCCATTGAGCCCTTGGGATCAGCTCCTCTTTTTTGTAGATTGTGAATTATTGTCAAATCTCACACTGACTGCTATCTCCGTGCCCCTCTGGTGTCTGTTGTCCTTCCCCCTGGCTGGGGTGGGGTAGGGGTCGTGGGGGGGCAATATGTGCCATGTGACACTTCACTTTTATTAAGACGAGAGTGGGTGTGGTTGAAGTAGCCACAGTCACTGCACTGCCCTCCTCTGTGAAAGACCCTGGTGGCCCAGGCCCTCCCGAGGGGCCTCTGGTGAAAGGTCTCCGGGGCAGTCCGCTGCCCAGGGGCCAGCCTTCGCCTGGAGCGCAGGGAGCTCCGACTGACACACTCGGCACCCTTTCACAGCCCCTCCACCGGGACGCTCATCTACGCAGGGGGCAGAGCCTTTTTTGTAAGCACAGGTCCCTTCCCGCTTTCACTCTTGTTAGAACGCGTCCCTGCCTTTCCCTTCCCCACACGGTTCACCCTAATCCAAGGCCTTCTCCGTCGGCCCCTGCTAGAGCAGTCCTTGTCTTCTGCAGGCCGGGCACGCGCTGCTGCGCCTGTGTTTGTCTGGGCTGCACTCCCCCCTCCCTAGTCCACTTGCCAGACTCCTGCGCAGACTTCAGGACCTGGCCTGGCCACCTCCCACCAGTCCGGCTCTCCTGCCCTCTGCCGGGCGGGCACCTTGCCCAGGTGTCTCTCTCCTCTAGCCCACGTCATCTGTCTCCTGACATGTCTGCCCTGCCAGACTGCCGCCCAGCCTTGTTCTTGGGATGGCTTGGGCTGGGCGTGCCTTGGGCCCTGCCTCCATGGCGGTGGACAGACACGAGGAGAGCACACCCTCTGAAGACAGGCGGCTGCCTCGCCGTCCCTGTGGGAGGCCGTCCTCGGGGGTAGGAGGAGGGGCACGCTGTGACGTCCCCCTGGGTGACTTCCCGGTCCGATTGTCCGTGCGCAGGGTCTGAGCGGGCCCTCTGGGTCCTGCCTCCTGATGGGAAGGGCCCTGGTGTCCCGGCACCCACACAGGGGGGAGATGGCAGCCCGCCCGAGGCCCCCACCGGCTTGCTGCTCCCGCTCTGACGGCCTGTCTTTCCTCGCAGTCAAACGCTTCCGAGAGCCGAAGCACGAGCGGCGCCCGTGGAGGATATGGTGAGTCTGCGCGGGGGCGGGCCGCTCTGAGACAGGGTGCTGTGAAGCGGGCTGGGCGGCGGAGGCCGGTGGCTGGTGGTTACGCACCGGGATGCTGGCCCCAAGGGCAGCAGTTCCATCCCGCCAGCTGCCCGCAGGAGAGAGACAGGGCTGGCCGCTCCCAGGAGCCCTCAGGGCAGCCCTGCCCGCCCTGCAGTCGCTGTGAGTGGGCATCGCCTCGATGGCAGTGAGTTTGGAGGGTTCTGTCAAACGATTGGTTTGGGGCCGGGGCGGGCCTTGTGTTCAGTTACATGAGCACAAAGTATTGGGCCTTTCGGGCAGCGTGGTCGTCAGGAGCGGGTGTCCTTCCCCAGGACCCGCATGGCCACGGAGAGGCGGGCACCGCAGCCTCTTCCAGGCTATGTCTCCCTGAGTGGAGACGCTGTGAACGCTCCCCCTCACGTTGCTGGGGGGGGGGGGGGGGGGGGACTCTGGGTCAGGGTCTGGAGAGGAGCACGCTTTGTCTTGTTGCTCCGTGTGAAGCGTCCGTGCACTGCCGCCAGCTGCTCAGCTGCTCTCGCTCCAGACAGACCTCCAGCCTTAGCATGTGTGACCATACCCCACCCCCACCCCAGGGCCACGGGGGTCCGGCGGAAACTCAGATTTCCAGATTGCCCTCTCATGGGGTCCAAGTCCACCTGGGAGGGGAGCCTCAGAAGAGAGGCTTGGAAGCCTGCCCCCCAGGATCAACCTCCAACCCACTCACAGGTGGACAATGGGTGTTCAGGCACAGAACTGACCTGTTTCAGCCTCCCAGCCTGAGCCCAGGGGCTCTGGCCAATGGTCTGAACCCTGGCCTTGCAACACTCAGCCTGGGAGGGAGGCGGGGAGGGGTGGCCAGGATCTCGAGCCTCCAGGGATCCTGGCAGGAGCCTCTGTGCTCTCACCGCCTGAACGCAGGGCCAGGGGCTCACAGGGCAGAGCCAGCGAGTCCATTTCTTCCCTGAGGCACCTGCCAGCAGCCGGGTCTCATTGGCCAGTGCACTGCGGAGGGCCCGCCCCTGGCGCTCCCACGGTGGGGCTCAGCCAGTGCTGGGTCTGGGGGTCTTATTGGCCCTGACATTGAGCACACGTGAGGAGTGAAGCCAGTGGGGGCTCCTGGACCCAGACTTCTCGAACCTCATCACGGAGCAGGCAGCCGTCCACGAAGGGGATGGAAACTTAGGTCTGCGTTTTGCCCATTTCCAATCCATGGCCTCTGGGGATTTCAAATGTCCTGCAGGTCTTGAGATGGACCGAGTCAGGTCCCACTGCCTCGTGGGGGGGGGGCGGGGGGGCTGGACCCTCTGACCCAGAAGCATCTTAGAAGCAGGGGTGCCCTGTGAGTGACAGAGTGGAGTGGACCATCCCGGGGTCGGGCGGGAAGCGGTCAATCAGAAAGCTCACAGGGGCGCCCCCTGCAGGTTCCTGGACACGTCCAAACAGGCCATCGGCATGCTCTTCATCCACTTCGCCAACGTGTACCTGGCGGGCCTCACCAAAGAGGAGGACCCATGCTCCCTGTGAGTACCCATGGTGACCACCACGCTGACCGGGAGGTGGGCCCTGCCCCTCTGAGGGGTCACCCCAGTGCCCCCGCGTGGCGGCGGTTGGCTTGGGCCTTGGGGCCGTGCACGGTGAGGGCCCCCTGGGCGCTGGCTCTCACCTTCAGCCTCTCCTCCACTGCCAGCGCAGGAGGGACATCTCCGGGGGCAGGACGGGACACGCCGGTGCTGGGCAGCGTTGACCTCTGGTGGATCCTGCCCTGTCCATGCAGCCTACCTCCTCCATAGCCCCCGCCCTGGTTCCTGGTGCAGCCCTGGCCTGGCCCTTCCCCTGGCAGCACCTCCGTCGTCCCCTGCAGAGCGCAGGACCGGCCTGCCAGCTCCAGGGTGCAGCAGGGGCTGAGGGCACAGCCCGTGCCATGCACGCATTCACAGGCCAATGCCTCGGGCAGGCTGTGGGAGGCTCCCACATTTTGATTCCTAATTTAGTTGTCATTTCTCTATCTAACCCAGAAGTGACACCCTGAGTTAGTCCACAGTAAAGAATCACAACATCATGCTTTAAATTTTAGCACTTTGTGAGACATTCTTATAGCCAGAGCCTGTACAGCATTCATTGGTGTTTATATTCTTCTATTGCTTTTGCTGGCTGTTTTGTTTTTTTTTTTGGGGGGGGAGGTTGTATGTAATCCAGGACTCTTTGTTTGATCAGCCTACCATTTGGTTGATCCATAAGGCTCAAAACTTCCCTTTTTAAAAATCTGTTTTGTGTTTTGCGATGACATAGTCGCAGTGAATTTTCTCAGAGAGCTTGGCTGTGAGTGGGACTAACCAGGGCCGGGGCTGGGTTCCTCTGGGGTGCTGCAGACCAGGCACTGTTCCCCACGGAAACGCTCGCTGGTACGGGCTCGCTGGCCCTCCAGCAGCCTGCGTGTAAGCACCTTCCTCATCCCCGTGCTCCAGTGGGGCAGCCTGGGCCCTGGGGGAGATCCACGTGGCCGGGCAGCGGCCACCAGAGCTGGGGCTTCACACAGACCAGCTCCATGTCCACCCTCACGCCTGGCGCCCTGCTGCCGGCTCAGCAGGCATGGGGACTCGGGAAGCCTCAGCCCCAGAGCCTCAGTGGATGCATGAACGGGTGCGATCACCCCCAGACGCCCTTGTCATTGCCACCAGGGGCCTCAGGTGTGAGGCTCGTGCCCAACCGACTGACCAAGTGCCTGAGAGCCACACAGGCCCCGCTGAAGCCCAGGGAAGCAGCCCGGACGGAGGCGGCGGTCTTCCTCCAGCTCTGGTCTGAGAGTGAGCCCTGTGGTTCCAGTGAGGAAGGCTGCAGGCCCTGAGCAGAACGGAGCTGTGTCTGGACGGGGGGGCCGGGGGCAGGTGTGCTGGGGGCCCCGGTGCCTTTCACAGTGTCGCTCGGGGCCAGGCCGAGGTTAGGCTGCTGCTGCTCCCGTACCTCCCTGGCGACTTTCGGCGACTTCTGCTGGGTGCAGGAGAGGAGCTTCTCACTGCGCACCTTCCACGGACACAGGTCCTCACCCTGCTCTTCCTTCTACCCTGCCCGTGCCGTCCCTGAGCACAGCTCCCCCGTGGAGCAGGGAGCCCTGGACATGCCCTGGGCCCTGACCTCTGGGCCTCTCTGGCCCTCCCTCCTGCACAGCACCGTCAGGCCGGCATCACTAAACCCCAGGGACCCCCAGCCCGTTGTCAGTCCACCGCTGTGGTGACCGAGGGAGGGCTGTCCCCAGAGCAAGGTGCTGCCCACCGTGGACCCCTGACCTTGCCCGGCCCCCTCTGCAGGTACCTCATCAACTTCCTGCTGGACGCCACCGTGGGCATGCTGCTCATCTACGCGGGCGTGCGTGCCGTCGGCGTCCTGGTGGAGTGGCAGCAGTGGGAGTCCCTGCGGTTCGGCGAGTACGGTAATGACCGGGACCCATCTGTGCGCCGGGCTCCACGCCCCTGCTGTCCGGCTGGGGCCTGGGGCTGCCACCGCACCGTGGGGCTCCACTCCTGTGGCAGGGAGGGGCCAGCGTCACCCGCTGCTTCACACCCAAAGCAGTGGGGGTCTCACTGAGGGGCCACAGGGCTGCCCCACTCTGCCACGCACACGTGACAGGCCACCCCTGGGAGATCCCGGCCCAGGGGGCTTGCCGGCAGCACGAGGAGATCCATCTCTCCCAGGCCAGGCTACCTCACGGTCCCCCCCACTGCAGACTGACTGCAGGGCCCCCTGCCCACAGGACGACCAGAGGGGCGCTGGGAGTCCTGAGCGGGGACTGGTGAGAAGGGCCTGGTGGGCGTGTGGGACAAGGGGAGACGGGGCTGGACCCTGGACGCCCGCTCTCCCCCGGAAAGCCCTGGCCCTGGCCCCAGGGGCCCTCACGTCCTGCAGGCTTCCAGCTCAATGGGGCTCAGTGCACAGGAAGAGCTGGCTATGCGTGGTCTGGTCTTTCCAGAAATCTCGGCGAGGGGAGAGAGCTTTTCTTAGCCCAGTGCCTGAGGTTCGATGAGTCACTGGCTTGGATCATGCCGAGAGGCAGTGCTGTCCCAGGGGCTGCAGTGGGGGAGGGCGCACACACCTCCAGCACCAGGGCCCCTAGTTCTCTTCTGACCACCCGGAACACTGTTACAAGCCTTCTGAAACTGGCTGGTGCCCCACTCCACTGCCAAGTGGGCTCAGGGTACGAGAGCTGGATCCTGGCAACATGGGCGGACACTGTGGAGCACAGCCTGCCCCCACTGAGGACTGAGACGGGGCCCTGATGTCACCGTTCAGCTACGTAGCAGGCAAGCACAGGCAGTAAAGATGGTCATGCTTGACTTCAAAAGAAGAAGTCCCACAGGGCTGGCGGTTCAAATCCAGCAGCAGCTCTCCAGGAGCAAGACTGGGCTTCCAACTCCCACCAGGGCAGTGATGCCACACACACACACACACACACAAGATCAAGGGGGCTGGGGGTTGCTACCCACCCGCCCCAGTTGAGAGTCGCGTGGGAAAAGGGCAAGGTGGCCCCGCACTGCCACAGCTTCCAGGCTCTGCCCTGCTTTCGGCGCCCGTTGGGCTTGGTCTGGTAGTGTGTCCAGCCCAGGATGAGCAGCGGATCGGAAGCACAGCTGAGAATGTGGGGGCCAGGCACCGACTGCCGTCACGGAGTGAACCAAGGACACGAACAGCAACACCCGACGGCCGTTACTGGATCACCCCGGCAAGAGACAGGGAGGCGTGGGTTTGGGGAGTTCCTCGCGACAAGGTGACCGAGGGCCAGAAGAGTCGTGCTTGGTCACGGATGGCTCTGTAGACTCTGCAGGAAGGTGGACAGCAGCAGCACTGCAGCCCCTATCTGGGTCTCCCTGAAGGACAGTGGTGAAGGACATTCTCCCAATGGGCAGAACTTCGCGCAGGGCACCTGGCCGTTCAGTTCGCCTTCCAGAGAGAATGGGCAGATGTGAGGCTGTACACTGACTCATGGGCTGTGGCTAATGGCATGGCTGGCTGGTCACAGACTTGAAAGGAACACGATTGGAAAATTGGTGACAAGGAGGTGTGGGGAAGAGGTCTGTGGATGGACCACTCTGAAAGGGCCAAAGAAAGTAAAGGTAATCGTGCCTCTTGTGAATGCTCACCGACGGGTCACCTCTGAAGAGGAGGACTTTAACCATCGAGTGGATACATCCGATGTGGCACCTGGCCCTCCTCTTGCCTCTGCCTCTCCTGACATCACCCAATGAACACATGAGCAAATCGTGTGTGTGTGTGTGTGCGCGCGCGCGCGCACAGAGAGGAAGTAAGAACCTTCTGGAAAGCAGGACTACTCCCTGCGGCGCTGTATGACGGCCGTGCTCAGGCAGCACCCCCCACCGCTGCTTCCACTGCGGCTCTGAGCCCACTCCGCCTTGGGGTTCTAAGGTGAAGGTGCTGGCAGGTCTGCACCTTGCAGAGGCTCTGGGCAGCAGTGGTGCCCTTGCCTTTCCCACCTGCCTCCGTGGGAGCAGGAGCAACAGCGGTGGAGGTGGAGCCCTCTGATCCTGCGCCCGAGCCACCTTTCACGGGGTGGGCTGGAGCCGTGTGCGTGTGTGTGTGTGTGTGTGTGTGCGCGTGCGCACGTGCGCGCGCAGCTTCTGCTGAGAGTCCTCACTGTGGAGACGCACACTCCCACTCTGGAACCTGCCTGCACCCTGCCTGTAGCCTGGAAGAGTCACAGGTTCTGGGAATTCGAATGCAAATGCCCCCCGGGGAGCATGGCTCTTGCCACCACACCTGTTACCTGCCCACAGGCAAGTCAAGGTGGAGGAGCGAGGAGATGTCCCCTCGTTCTGTCCATGGGACGCGTCGTGTCCTGGCACATCTGTTTCCTTTGCGTCTCACGGGACTTGCACCCACTGCACAGTCTGCAACGACCCCGGGCTGAGAACCACAGACAAGTGGCTGGGGTTACAGCGTAGATGTGGGGAAGCAGTCCAGTCTGTAACACTCTCCCCTTGGCCCCCAACGCCATGCCCTTGAACTCGGAGAACTCGTTCATCCACAGCATCATCCCCAGAGTCGTCAGAGAGCTGCACCCGGTGTAGCTGAGACGACCAAGGCTGCTGTGAAGCCCCAGCCCCTCCCTCTGCAGCCCAGGCCAGCGTCCCCGTCACAGACAGGAGAACGGGGAAGGGCCGAGTGCGCATCCGGGGCACCAGGAAGTCCCGAGTCCCTGGGCAAGGACCCCGCCTTCTGCCCGTGGGGTTGGCCGCACGGTCCCTCTCCCTGGTGGACGCCACTCCTCTCTGGGCACGCACGCCACTCCTCCTGCCCAGACCCAGGGGCGGCGGGAGGGGGGACGACGACTCTGCAGCCCAGCGTCCTCCATCGTACGAGCTTGGGCACCCAGCCCAAGACTGGCACACGCGGACTGGCACAGAGCAGGGAGTGAGAGCCGACCGCAGGGGCCAAAGCAGGGTCTCCCTTTGCACCGGAGCGACTCGGGGAGGGGCACAGTGTCCCCACTGAAGAGGGAGTGGAGAGAACACAGGGAGCAAGTCCAGCTGACGGTGATTTTGTGTCAGCTGTGCAGCTCCTGCTGCTGACCGGAGACCCCCCTCCTGCCTGTCCCTGCAGGAGACCCTCTGCGGTGTGGAGCCTGGGCCGGGCAGTGCGCCCTGTACATCGTCATCATGGTCTTCGAAAAGTCTGTTGTCTTCCTCGTCCTCCTGATACTTCAGTGGAAAAAGGTTTGTTTCCCTTCCCGGGGCCTCGCCGCGCCCAGAGATGCTGAACAAGGTGGCGCCTCTTCCCGGCACGCGCACACACTCACACGCACGTGCACAGACACTAACGTGCACACACACGCTCGCACAGGCACTGCCTCCTACTGGAAAGGGCCCTGGGTTCTGCCTGCTGCCCTTTGAATGTGGACGCACCATGGCCTTGCTCAGAATTGGCTCTCCTGAGCAGCGGCTGCTCACGGGCGCTGCCTTGCTGGGGGGCCGTCGGGCTGAAGGGACCTGTGACCTCGCCCCCCACCCCTGCAGGGCGTTTCTGCGTCATTTGCCCTGCACACCCACCGCTCTCGGGCCGGAGGGTGAAGGGTGCTTTTTGGTGTCTAGCACCACCGTGGGTCCGTGACCACCAAGGAATGGCCCCCTGAGAGCCCGCTGGCCTGGCCCTCCCCTCTCCCGCAGACCCCTCCAGAAGGGCCCCTCAGTGACCGGCCGTGTCCAGCTGGTCCCCGTCAGGGTCCTGTGGGAGGGGATGGGTACGAACTTTGAGCTCTGCCCCCCACAAGGTAGGGGCGGGCCTGCGCCTCACAGGTCCACGTCTCGTTTCAGGTGTCCCTCCTGAACCCCATCGAGAACCCAGACCTGAAGCTGGCCGTGGTCATGCTCATCGTGCCCTTCTTTGTCAATGTCAGTGCCGCCCCGCCCAGGGTTGGGCCCCGCCCCCTTGCAGCCCCGCCCCCTTCCCGTTGGGCCCCGCCCTTGCCATGGTTCCCTGCTGTGCGCCCTGGTCACAGGGCCCTTGAGCAGAGCTCTCTGACTGACCAGAAATGCACCTTAGGGTTCCAGACAGGCCTTCTCACAAGTGCCGCCCCCTGACCCCCTCCCTGTCTTCCCAGGAGACAGAACACCCCACCCCACCCCAGGCCCCAGCCTGGAGTCCTCCCCCCACCGGTTAGCTCCTGACCCCCAGGTGCCTAGGACTGGGGATGGCAGGGGATGTGATGGGGCCCAGCCCCACTGCCTGAATGACCCCTGTACCGGTTACTCAGCAAGCCCCTCAGGACCGCCCGCTGTCAGGCCAGCGCCGACGTGCAGCCAGCCTGCAGGGCCCCGGCACCAGCGAGAGAGCCCACTGACCTCTCAGCAGCCTCGCACTGGACATCGGCCTACCAGGGCTGGTCCTGGGCAGGGGGGAGTTGGGGCAAGCAGGGGGTGGGGCTGCAGGCGGCCCACATAGGATCCTGGACCCCGTCCTTTGGAGTTGGGCAGTGAGGGGGCTCCGCCAGCCAGGCCTGGGCTGCTCAGCCTCCCTTGACAGCCTGTCTGTCCCTCCCACAGGCGTTGATGTTCTGGGTGGTGGACAATTTCCTCATGAGAAAGGGGAAGACGAAGGCCAAGCTGGAGGAAAGGGGTGCCAGCCAGGACGCGAGGAATGGGGGCAAGGTCCGCTACCGCAGGGCTGCCTCCCACGAGGACTCCGAGTCTGAGGTATGCAGGTGCCAGGACCCTGGCCCAAGTGCCTGCCCCATGGGGCCCATGCCCGATGTCCCAAGGCCCAGAACCTGGCCGGTGGGCACGGCCTCCTTCTGCATGCAGCCCTTGAAGCTGTGAGGTGTTTGAGCCCTGGGCTGGCCGACCACCTGGAAGGACCCCTGGGGGAGTCCCTGGCAGTCGGGACCCTCGGGGAGACTCGTTGCAGCAGGAAGAAGGCAGGCTGGGGTCTGATGCTGCCTGCCTGCCGTAGCACTGGCTGACCATCCCCCTTCTGTGCTGGGTAGAAAGCACCCCCCCCCCCCAGAGCAGTGTAGGGGCTGGGGGCAGCTGCGTCTCTTTTGTCTAAAGCCTCTGGTTGACTGACCGGGCAGAGGATCGAGGGACGCTGGCAGCGGGCAAGCTGCCTGCTTGTCCGCCAGCTGCACACGCTTTGGGAGCAGTGAATCTTGGGGGCCAGCATGTCTTGTTTCAGGGCCTGTTCCAGGCCCCTCAGAGTGCAGGGGGGAGGGGCATGTGTGTGGGACACGGGTCCCTCTGCCCCCTCAGATCCTGATCTCTGCGGAGGACGAGCTGGAGGAGTCAGACATGGACGAGGACCTCCGCAGACTCACGGCCCCGAAGCCTGTGAGGAAGAAGCACCGCTTTGGGCTGCCCGTGTGACGCTCAGCCTCCTGCAGCCCCCACCCCCCTCTACCTCCACTTTCCTTGCTGCCCCGCCCGCCCCAGACCACTGTGACTTACCAGGGGCCAGGGGCGCGGGCAGTGGGGGCCCCTTCAGTTGCACTACAAACACTGACCAAATATGCAAGTGAGGAGTTGTGTTTGTTGCCCGGACCGTGTCGTGGGGACCTGAGCCCTGCCAGCCATGTGGGAGACGGCCACCCCCGCCTGGGTGCCCACCTGTCCGTCCGCCCGCCCGTCCGCCCCAGAGGCGCAGGGAGTGTGAGTGGGAGCTGCCCGGTGCCCTGACCCTGATGGCTTTTGTAATTGTTGGTTTCTGAGCCGGCTCCACCAGCTGTCAGCGCTTATGTTTCTGATCCTGTGTTGGTTTCCTACAGGGGCCTTTGGGACTAATGGGCTCAACCTAGATTTTTAAGTCTTCCGTATGCTCTCTGACTTTTATATTTTTAAGTTATATTTTCATACTATTGTATTTAAAAAGCTCTTTTTAATCCCCAAAGAAGTGAGTTTGTCTGCCTTCCGTGGGCTGTGAACGTGAACTGGTGGGAGGGGAGAGTTGGGAGTCCTGCTTAGGGGGCATGTTGGGGGTGGGGAGGCCGAGGGAGGGTTCTGCCTTACCTCAGCGAGCCCGGGGCTTCTCGCGGGGCATGCGGCAGTTGGAGGTGTCAGCCCTCGGGAGTGAAGTTTGATGGAGAAGGGAAGCAAAGAGGTCTGTCAGAGGAGGGGGGACAGCCAGACCTACCCCCACCCCCCACCAATGCCCCCTCACCTCTCTCCAGAGCCTCAGTAGAGCCAGGTCCTGGGCCCGTACCCCTGCATCGTTGCCTCACTGCTGGTCCATGTGGCACAGCTGGGGCCCAGCCCTCTGGGCCCATGGGCAGGCCGAGGGGCTTCCGGACACAGCATGGGCCTGGCCCCGGGGCTGGGCTGTGCTGCGTCCTGTGAGGAAGGCCCAGTGTGTCACCGGGAGCTCGGGGACACGCCGTGCGTCCGCTGTGTGCGCCGCCTTAGCCATGCAGGAAACACGCTTCTCGAACGCCTGGGCCTCTGGACCGAGGCCGCCACTGACGCGGACACCTGCACCGTGCTCTTCCCACACCCCCGTGCCCGGCACGTGGGGAGCGAGGGCGGGAAGAGCGAGTGTCGGTCTGTCTGCAGTCAGCGAGGGGGACCCAGGGCCAGGGCCTCTGCCCACTCACTCCTGCCCCCAGCTCTGGTGCCAGCACTCACTCGGCTCCCCCGCTGTGGCCCCTCCCGCCCTCTCCCTTGCTGGGCCCCTTCACAGCCTGTGCCCACGGTCCTGGAATTCAATTCCACCCAGCGCGCTGAGCTCCCGGGGTCCCCAAGCCAGGACGGAGGGCAGGGAGAGCAGAGGGCTGGGGTCAGAGGTGTTCCATGGGGGCCGTGTCCCTGGGGGTCAGCGTGTCGTGGTGTCTGGTCACGCAGGGCCTGTCCGTTGGCTTGGACCCCATGGCCTTTCCCCCTCGCACCCCTCAAGGCTTTCCTTCCCGGCGTGCCTGGCCAGCCGCCCAGCTGCCCTCTGTGGACTGGCGTCCTCCCCGCCCACCCGCAGTGCCTTAGGGGGTGCAGCTCGCCGCTGGTTGGACAGACGACTTCAGGGACGACGGTCACCTGGCCGTGAAAACCACATGTGGCACACGTGATGTGCAGGCTCCTCGAGTGCTGGCCCCATCCACGGGGTGGACGGCAGCTGGAGGACCGCGGTGGTCAGGGTCGACCTGAAGGTGTGCAGCTGGGGCTGTGTGCCCGAGCAGAGGCCCCTGGCGGCGGGTGGCGGGCAGAGGCTGCTGCCAAGAGCCTGGGCTGCCTCAGCGCTGCCCTCCAGGGGACACTGTGAGGGCTCACAGCCGCCTCAGGCCTCCAGCCCACCCTGCCCCACCCTCGATGCAGCCAGGCCAATGCAGGGACTCTGGGGCTGGGCCTGCATCTAGGTGCCCGAGTTCCCAGGGGACCGCACACTGGTGCCCCTGCCCTGCCTCCGCCCCATAGGATCTGACCTTGCTGTCCAGGGCCGGCCGGCCCCCATTTGACTGTCCGTGTCACGGGGGCCGCCCTCCCCGCCTCGGGCTCACCGCTCCGGGACTCTCTGATCCGATGGCGGGCACCTGTGGGAAGCTGGTGTATGGACGATGGAAAATGACTTACAATAAAGTGTGACATCTGATTGCAGATGAGAGAGCAGAACGCAGAGCGAGGCTCCGGATGGGGCCTCCTGACCAGGCGGGGCCCGGCTGCTGAGGGAAAGGAACGTGCTGTTCGGGCCCTGAGGGACGCCATGTGGGGGTTAAGGACAGCAGCACCCTGTGCTCTGCCCCAGAAGCCAGGCGACTGGAGAGCCGTGTCACCGCACAGACACCCGGGCCAGTGCTGGAGCCCCAGGGTGACACTGACCAGGCTGCGGCCCGGGGGCGTTCCTGGCATCCATACTGGGCAGCCACCGAGACCTGGGCCAGGGGGCACTGGCTGGGGCTGCATAACCAACGCCCTTGGCCGCTTGGGCTCCAGCTGCCTGGAGCCTTCAGGATAAAGTCACCCCCAGCCAGACAGAGAGGAACCTGGGTGTGTCTGTGCCAAGGGGGGTGGGGGGAAGGGCCCTGGGGCGGGGGCGGGGCGGGGGGAGGGTGGGGAAAGGCCTCAGCCCAGAAGGGCTGAGTAGCCTGTGGGGGTCACCACCCATGGTAGGCTGCTGGCTTGGTTGGCTTCGTCCTCTGCCACCTTAAATGTCGCAGGCAGCTAGCCCCCCACCGTGGCCTCAGCGTAGTCCCCAAAGAAAGAACACTTGCTTGCTGTCAGTCACAGGAAGCCAGAAAGTCTCTCCTGGGATGGGGGAGGAAGGGAGGGACAGAAAGCAAAACAAACCAGAGCCTGGCCCTGGGCCGGCCTCCCTGGAGGGAGGGGGGTCGGGCCTGTGACTCTGGTCCCTCCAACCTCGCTCCTCCCACCTGCCTCAGAGCAGCTGCCCCAGGGGCTCAGGCTCCCCAGCTGTCCCGCAGCCCCCATCATCCCCCAGAATAAACTCAAGCCAGTGGCGGCAGGGACCTGAGGCAGGGCAGGGCAGCAGGGGGGCTCCCCAGCTACCCTCCCCATCATCCCCCAGAATAAACTCTGAGGCCAGCAGCACAGGCCTGAGTCAGGGCAGGGCAGCAGGGCGGAGGCTCAGGCAGGCCGGCCTGCTATATAAGCCAGGGCCATAGTGTTCTCGCATTCCTGCCACCGCCTCGCCTGCCTGAAGGGAAGAGTCTGCGGAGACTTCCTGCGTCATGTCCCAGGTAGGACCCCATGATGCGCCCCGTCTACCAGGGGGCCGCCGGGAGAGGGGACTGCTGACCGCACAGCTGGGTGGGGGGAGGGGGGAGGGGGCAGACTCTCCAGCACCAGCCGCAGGGCACGGAGAGGGGCTCAAGGTGCCAGTGCTATGGGGTGGGGGCTGCGGCCCTGGCCCTGCACCCCCACTTCATATAGAGCATGCATGGTGAATACTGCCCTGTGCCCGGCCTGAGCTAGACAGGCACTGGGCACTACCCGAGGGCAGGTGTGAGTGACAGGCAGGGCTGGGAAAATTGCTGTGGGACAGTGGTGGGGGAGGGGGGGGGCGGGCAGGGACTCCAGGACTG
>PVJH01028527.1:16783-27292 GCA_004026705.1 Nesogale talazaci
GGGGGGGGGGCGGTGCCAGGGGAGCCCTCCCCGTCCTGACCACCCCTCCCCCTGCAGAGCAAGCCGGATGCACAGCCCCCTCTGTGTTCAGCGGCTCTCGGACTGGCACCGAGACTGTCTTTGAGAAGCCCGGAGCCGGGCCTGCCAAGAGCGCCCTGGGCTGAGGGGGCGCTGCCCCTGCCGCCCCCAGCCTGGACGCCAGCCTGCTGGCCTGCCCGCCCACGGCGCCTCGGGAAGCTTCTTTGACGTCGGAACCCGCCCTTCTCACCTGCTGCCTTGGCCTGGCTCCACAGGGCATGTCAGCCACCCAGGAGCAATAGGACACCCAGCGGGGGGGCGGGGGACACTGAGAGCAGGAGAGTGGCCCCAGCATGTCTGAACGCCGCCCCCCCCACCCCCTGTCGTCACGTCTGTGTGTGTCCTGTGCCGTTTCACACCAGCAAGAATAAAACAGCCTGAGGCACTGACTGGGAGCTACTGCCACCGTCCAGGGGTTGGGGGGGGGGGGGGCGGCAGGGGAAGGCACCCCAAGCATGGCCACACCCTGGCCCCGTCTCTGCTGACCAGTCTCCGTGGTGCAGATCTCCCTGCCACCTGTCCGCGGTTCCTGCCTCTGCCCACTTCCCTGCCTGACGTCTGCCATGGAGACAGCTACATAGACCCTCAACCCCACCCCAAGCCCCTGAGAGGCAGCAGACCACAGCCCCCCAACCCTGCTTATTCCCCAACACACACACACCTGCCTCGGGGACCCTCTGTCCTGTGGGCCTCGGAGCTCACCCCCTCCCCATGGTTCCAACAGCCCAACCGGGGCTCCGACCAGGACAGGCACATTGGCAGAGATCCTGCCCATAGCCTGGACCCTGCAGGGCCACCCCCTCCCCGGGAGGCCAGGCAGGCAGGCAGGGAGGGCCAGCCCAACCTTTCCCACAGCCCCGACTTCCTTTTATAGCTTTGCTTCAGGCTGGGCAGGCTTCCTGCCCCCGGGACAGACCATGGGCAGGGCAGGACCTGGGCCTGCTCGAGGGGCCGCCTGGGCAGGTCCCTCCTCCAGATGGCTGAAGGGGGTGTCATCTCCCCTTGCCCCGTTACCCCCAGAGCCAGATGGGGGTTCAGCGTCAGGTACCGCAGTGAGATTTCAAAAGACGGAGCACTTCAGCTGAGGAAATCGCCCTTAGCCCACAATGCCTTCCACAGGCTGGCACTGCGCCAGCTGAGGGGTGGCAGGGCTGAGGGGGAGTGCCTTCACTGCCCTCGGCCCTGGGGAAGCATGGCTGTACCCTCCCACCACGCCACGCACACACAGTCGACTGGGCCCAGTCACACCCATCCACGCACAGAGGAGCCCGGGGGACTTGCGGTGAACTGCGAGGCTGGCACTCGACTGAACCAACCGCAACGAGGTGCCTAGACAGCGGGCAGGCTTCTCCCTGGGCCCTCTCAACCCCCGCTGTCACCTGACTCAGGCTGGCTTTGGTCAGACAAGCATTACACTGGGCTGACTCGGCCCGCACACCTGTCTGATCCCTAGGGGGACAGGGGCCTGGCCCCAAAACAAGACCGATCATAAAACATTTCAGTCTGATTAAAGGGAAATTGAGAGTCTCCCGTAACCCAGGGCCTGGCTGCCCCACAGTGCTGGGCACTGGCCCTGGCCCCTGCTGCTCTGTCTCCGCATGGTGCTGCAGCTCCCAGCCCCCACAGGACACCTCAGCTCGCAGCCCCGGCTTGGGGACCTGACAGTCTCAGACTACACCCTGGTCCAGGAGGAAATGTGGAGCCCAAACAACAGACCCATCCTGCAGGGCACCTGCAGCGCCTTCCCCACTCAGACACCTCCCAGGGCTTTCAAGGCCACCGTGCCTGTGACTGCCCCAGGCTTCCAAGGCTCCATCCCCCAGGAGGCCGCCTCCAGCCCAGCTCCCTGCTGCCCTTGCCACGGCCCCCGCCCGGGCTCATGGAGCAGACTGTGGCCTTTCACGGGGCTGAGGGGCGGGGGCCTGAGAAGGTTCTGGTACCAACAGCCACCTCCAACCCGAGTCTGCCCTTCCTCACACATCCGGCCCCAGCCAAGGTCCAGGGCACTCAGTGTGCCTGTTCACCTGTGGCCCGTGTTGGGTTGTTGGCTTGTGGACCCAGTTTCCCGGAACCTGCCCCCGTAGGGGCGGGTCAGCGAGCAGCTACTAATCGGTTCCTGCTGCCTCCCAAGCTCATAGAGCACAGGGGCATCGGCGAGATGAAGACCCGGACCTGCAGCCCGCTGCCTGTCCTGCTTGTGCTGCTGGCCGCCCTCCAGGCCACCTCGGCCCGAAAGGTAGCAGGCTGGGGGGCCGAGAGTCTGTGTGCGTGTGTGCTTGTGTGAGGAACATGGCGGGGGGGTGTCTCTGTGTACAAGTAAGGGAGTGTGCGTGTGTGTGTGTGTGCGTGCGTGCGCGCAAGCACACGTTCTCAAGACCTTACTGGCGGCACTGCCCCAGTCCACGCCAGGCTCCCGTGTCCTCTGCGTCTTGAGGGGCTGCGCCTGTGGCTCTGATTCACACACGCGAGCTGTGGCCCATGGGCTGCTATTGACAATCTGGGCCGCTGGGGGCTGGAACTCTGTGTGCTGAGGAAGGGGAGCCTGTGTCTCGGGGGCCTGCGGCTGGCCTGCGGTGAGGTGGGGGCCACGGGGTCTCAGGCCCTGAACTCGGGCTGCAGGAAAGGGGGCCGCAGAGAGACGGCCCTGTTACCATCTAAGAGTAGACCCGCCTTGACCCCCAAGCCACTGAGCTCCCGCCGAGGCACCCTGGCCACCCTGGTCTGTGGAGGCCAGGCCCCTGACTTTCCACGGCCCTGTCACGACAGCAGATGCTGTGGGGACTGCTGACCCTCGAGGGCACAAGGGGTCGACGTCGCATTTGGGGTCTGGACTTGGACAGCTTCTTCTGTGAGAGGAGCGTTCACTCAGGAGGTCCCCAGCTGAGTCTGACTCCCCGGAGCCCGTCGGCCACTTCCCTGGCCTCACCGGGCAGTGTAACGCAGCCGCACCCCCACTTTCTCAGGAACAGAATGGCATCGACATCTACAGCCTCACCGTGGACTCCAAGGTCTCCTCCCGATTCGCCCACACGGTCATCACCAGCCGGGTGGTCAACAAGGCCGACACGGTGCAGGAGGCCACCTTCCAGATAGAGCTGCCCAAGAAAGCCTTCATCACCAACTTCTCCATGTGCGTGCGCCTGCCCTGCCCGTGTGGCTGTGGCAAAGGGCTGGAGCCTCCACCAGCAGAGTCCCCGTAGGCTCTGGTGCTGCCAGTGCCCCATGTCCCCCGGGCATGCCTCCACCCATGCCTCTGCCCATCCACTTAACCACCCACTATCCACCCCTCTGCCCAGCCTTCCACTCATCCCTACACGCGTGCACACACACCCCCCCCTCCCATCCTGGTCTCTGAGGGCCTCAATGTCTTTGAGGGGCACAGACTTTGGGCTCCCTGAGACCAGGCCCAGGCAGGAGGGCGTACTCAAAGGTATATTCCAGCCAGCTCAGGATGAGCGGAGGTGGGAGGGATCCTTGGGGAGAAGGAGCGCCCCCTGACTGGAAGCCCTAAGCCAGGCGAGCTCAAGCACCTCCCAGGGGACACCATTTCTGCTCTGGGTCACCTTGTCCTCAGCTTCCGCCCCACCCCCACCTCCCGCCTCCGCTCTGACCCCCTGTCGCAATGTTTGTGGAACACGGATGTGTGTCCGGGATGGCCCTGCCCTGTGGGGAGAGAGAGCTGGTGCCACAAATCTTGCATGGGCAGAGGTCAGGGCAGAGGGGGAGTGACTCTCCCCGGAAGAGTCTGGACAGGTCTGGCACCTCTGCAGACGCGGCAGCCAAGACAGGTCTCTGTCTCTGAATACTGCCTCCCCTCTCCGGTCTGTGCCCCCCACGCACCCCCCCCATGTGAACATACATACCGTGTGCACACACGCATACACACCACACACATGTACACGCACACACCCCATGTGAACACACATACCATGTGCACACACACATACACACGTACACACCCCATGTGAACACACATACCATATGCACACACACATGCATACACACCACACGTGTACATGCACACACCCATGTGAGCACACATACCATGTGCACACACACATACACACCACATACACGTACACACCCCATGTGAACACACATACCGTATGCACACATACATGCACACCACACACATGTACGTGTACACACCCCATGTGAACATACATACCGTATGCACACATGCATACACACCACACATGTACATGCACACACCCATGTGAACACATACTGTATGTATGCATACGCACACTCAGACGTACACTTACCACACCCATGTACACACACACATGCCATGTGAACACATATACAGATAAACACTCCCCGTAGGCACACAAATATACTCACACCACACATACACTCACACCACCCATGCACACACCACACACATATACATGCACACACCCTATACGAACACACATACCTTATGTGCGCACACGCAAAAGTACACTCCACTTAGGCATACTTATGCACTCACACCGCATACATATATGTACATACACCATGTACTCACACATGTACATACACCATATAAACACATATGTACTCACATGCATCCACACCCACACAAACTTCACACATATACCCCAAATGCACATGTGCACTCCACACATGCACTCCACACATACACACACCATATAAACACTTATGTCCTCACACATGTACATGTACACTCCACATATACAGATACACACACGTACACACCCACACCACACACACACATACATACATAATACACTCACATACATGCACATACACACCCCATACACTCACACATATACATACATATACGACACACATACACACATCATACAAACACATATATGCTCACAACACACTCCACATATACAGACACACACAACACATCCACGTACACACACATCCACACACACCACACACATAGACATATCACACACACACATAGACACTACACACCACACAGGCTGGCTGCACGGCCCACCCTCTCAGTCGAGCCCAGATGGGGATGCCTGGGACAGCTCATTCTGAGCCCGGGAGTCGCCCACCTGTCTGACCCACAGCCCTCTGTGGACCAGACGCCAGCCACCCTCACCTACACCCCTGGCACAGGGGAGCAGAATGAGTGGGTGTACCCGGGAGAAGGGGTTACACCGAGGTCCCTGGAAGCTCTTAGGCCGCCATGGGCCGGCTCCCAGCAACCACTGCTCCTCACCGCAGGACCATCGACGGCGAGACCTACCCAGGGGACATCAAGGAAAAGGCAGCGGCCCAGGAGCAGTACAGCGCGGCTGTGAGCCGCGGGCAGAGCGCTGGCCTGGTCAAGTGAGTGGGGCCAGGGGTGCGGGACGACAGGCACGGCTGGCCTTCCAGCCCTCCCCCTCACCTCCCCCCACCCCCGTGGCCTCCCCGCCCCCAGGGCCACCGGACGGAAGACGGAGCAGTTCCAGGTGTCGGTCAGCGTGGCGCCGGCCGCCAAGGTCACCTTCGAGCTGGTCTACGAGGAGCTGCTCAAGCGGCAGCTGGGGGTCTACGAGCTGCTGCTCAAAATCCAGCCCCGGCAGCTGGTCAAGCACCTGCAGGTGCCCGCCGCGGCCTCTGCCCAGCCCCCGCCCCGGCCCCTCCTTGCCCCGACTCCCCCGCTAGCCCGGTCCACGAGGACCAGCGCCCCCTGCTTTCCCCCAGATGGACATTCACATCTTCGAGCCGCAGGGCATCCGGCTCCTGGAGACAGAGAGCACCTTCCTGACCAACGAGTTGGCGGAGGCGCTGACCACCACCCAGAGCGACACCAAGGTGCGCGGCCCCGCCCACAGCCCCGCCCACATTGGCAGACAGGCAGGGCAAGGCCCCGGGAGTGGGGTGCTGGGTGAACCCCGAAGTTAGTGTTGAGGGATGAGGGTCCTAGGCCACAGTTGGAGGTGGGGAGGGCTGGGTGATTCAGAAAGCGAGACCAGCCTCTGCTTATAGCCCCCCACCACCCAGGGGTCGGCTCTCACCCCCTCTCCAACTCGCCAGCATGGTCCTGGCGTCCTCCGACCCTCCCTGCCGTCCCTCCCCAGGCTCACATCCTGTTCAAGCCCACGCTCACCCAGCAGCAGGACAAGGCTCTGAACGGTGACTTCATCGTCCGCTACGACGTGAACCGGACCCTGTCCGGGGGCTCCCTTCAGGTGGGTGGACCCGTCAGCCCTATGGGCAGCCCCTGCGGGCCCTGAAGGAGGGAGGGCAGGAGACAGGGCTTGGTTCTGACGTGTCCAGCACCTCTCTGGCTGCAGGTGGAGAATGGCTACTTTGTGCACTACTTTGCCCCCGAGGGGCTGCCTGCCATGCCCAAGAACGTGGTCTTCGTCATTGACCAGAGCGGCTCCATGAGCGGCAAGAAGATTCAGCAGGTGGGTCCAGGCCGGGCCCTCCCCCAATCCCCCCTCCCACCAAGTGTGCAGGCACCTCTTCTGGGCAGACACGCTTGTCCCTGCCCCAGCCAGACAATGGGAGCACAGGGGTGCCAGGCCAAGGGCACTGAGCCCCAGGAGTGGCCCTGTAGTCATGCACCCCGTGCTGTCCCCCTTCAGACCCGGGAAGCCCTGATCAAGATCCTGGATGACCTCCGCCCCAAGGACCAGTTCAACCTCGTCGTCTTCAGCAGCGAGTCCAGCCCCTGGAGGCCACTGCTGGTGCCGGCCTCGGCCGAGAACGTGGACGAGGCCAAGCGCTACGCAGCCAGCATCAACGCCCAGGGAGGTGAGCACCTGGCCGGCCGCACTGCCGCGGGCAGGGACTCAGGCAGCGAGCGGCCCCCCACCAAGTGTCTGTCCCTCAGGGACCAACATCAACGGGGCCATGATGATGGCCGTGGAGCTGCTGGACAGCAGCAACCAGCAGGAGCAGCTGCCCGCGGGGAGCGTGTCCCTGATCATCCTGCTGACCGACGGCGACCCCACTGTGGGTGAGTGCCCTGCAGGGTGGGTGTGGTGCGCCGGGGGACAGGCACCCTGCTCGGAGATGCCAGGAGCTCATGGATGTCCTGCCCGTCCCTGAGAGCAGGCGAGACCAACCCTGCCAGGATCCAGGAGAACGTCCGCAAGGCCATGGGTGACCAGTACAGCCTCTTCTGCCTGGGATTCGGCTTCGATGTCAGCTACTCCTTCCTGGAGAAGTTGGCGCTGGACAACAGGGGGCTGGCGCGGCGTATCTACCAGGACTCCGACTCTGCCCTGCAGCTGCAGGTGCCCTGGGGACCCCCCAGTGGGCCGTCGGACTGGGGACCCTGGGGGAGGTCATGTCCAGCCTGCCTGACCGCTCCTCGCCCTGCAGGACTTCTACCAGGAGGTGGCCAACCCACTGCTGACATCGGTGGCCTTCCAGTACCCGAGCAACGCCGTGGAAATGGTCACGCAGAAGAATTTCCGGCTCCTCTTCAAGGGCTCTGAGATGGTGGTGGCCGGGAAGCTCCGGGACCAGGGCCCTGCGACCCTCTCTGCCCAAGTCACAGGGCGGGTGGTGAGTGTGCCCAGCCAGTCTCCAGGAAAGGGCACCGGCGCTGGGGACAGGCCCACCCTGGCAGCCGTGAGCTCCAGCTGGTGGACCAGAGCCAGTTGCAGAATGCCCTGAGCCTCAAGTTCCGCTCCCCACACCTGGGGGTGACAACTGCCCGGTCGTGGGTTTGCATCAGAGATCCTGGGGAGAGACAGCATGAGGCCCGTGAAAGCACCGATGTGGTGCCCAGCATGGGGGGGGCACACCGCAGTCAGAGTGGACGTGGTCCTATCTCAGGCAGGACAGCTGCCACCTCACCAACAGGCAGACTGAGCTCTGGGCAGGGCAGGCTATGGGCTCTGCCCCCACTGCCACTGGGTCAAGGGACTACCTTCTTGGGGTGCTCTCCCTTGCCCTCCACCCCGCCCCCCGCCCCAAGCAGGCTCTCCCTGCACCACCTGCCCCCTTCTAGGAAGTCCCATGTTTGCTCTGCAAAGAGAAACTGAGCTCCCAGTATCCTCAGGGCCTTCTCCAGACCTGGGGGAAACCCCTCCCTGCAGCCCATCCCCACTCCCACAGGAGCTGCAGCTGGACACACCACAGACCATGACGCTGCAGCCTCAGAAGGGAGGGAGGGAGGGAGGGCAGTTCGGGGCCCCCCCAGGCAGCCTGTGAGCCAGGAAGGGCTTCCAGGAGGAGATAGGCAGAGTCAGCTGGCATGACCTCAGGATGCTCCATGCCGCTCAGTGTGGGGAGAAGGGCAGGTGAGCATGGGGGTGCCCAGGACCTCCAGCCAGGCGAGGTAGCACGTTTCCAGCTGCTGGTGCATCCGCTGGCCCCCCCACCGCTTGGAACCCAGTGGGCCCGTGTCACACTCTGGGAAACTCCTTCACACCCGGCCTGGGTGGCAGCAGCTCCGAATCTTCTTCCCCCCTCGGGAGGGGGTGGTGCCCATGCCCTGAGGTCAGTCATCCCTACCCCTGCCCGGAGGTCTGGGTCCCCGACACTGACCGCCCCCAGGATGCTGCTCCAGGCCAGGGGTCCCGTGGTTTCAGGGGTCCCACGCACCCTCTGCGAAGCATTACTGGGACCTGAGTCTGCTTAGTGTCACTGCCTGGGCAGGTACTCAGGGCCCTCTGTCTGCCCAGCCATGGAGGCCTGCAGGGGCCAGGGCGGAATCCCTGCCCGCAGGCTGAGTGTGAGCTCAGGACACCCACTTCCGCCCCTTTGCCCTCATGGGACGGAGGGTGGGATGTGTCCAGACCCCTTTTTAGTAAAGTGACCAGATTTTAAGTGGGACACCATTGATTGGGGGGGTTGGGCAGGGGGTTCTTGATTAAAAATTTGGTCTATATGGAGCAACAAAAATTTTTCTAGGATGCAAAAATAGTATTGTCATACATTTAATTTAATTTTTTAAACCCATGGGACATTGTTACATTGTTAAAAAGTGGGACACCTGGTCACTTTACGGGCTTTTAGCCCCCCACTGGGCCTGCTTGACCTCCCTGGGGTTCCCACACTGATTGCCCCCCCCCCACCCCTGTGTTCTGCAGAGACTCTGCCGGGGAAGGCAGACTCCTGGTCCCACGTCTGCCTCTCCACTGCTCCTCGTTCTCCACCCCTCCCACTCACCAGCTGAGGCTCCGCTCTACCCCCCAACCCCCTCCGCCTCCCTACTCTGCTCAAGGACACGCGGTCTTCACAGCCAACTGCGGGGATCGGCCTGGGCTCCCAGGGCCTGAGATCCGCAGGCCCTCACTGCTCCCTCCCTCTCCGTCCCCCCCTGCAGCACAAGCAGAATGTCACCTTCCAGATGGAATCCAACGTGGCCCAGCAGGAGGAGACCTTCCGGGGCCCCAAGTACATCTTCCACAGCTTCATGGAGAGGCTCTGGGCCTACCTCACCATCCAGCAACTGCTGGAGGCCATGTGCGTGGCCGGGCTCCCCCAGAGGGCAGCAGGGAGAGAGGTGGGCTGCCCAAACATCAGGGACCACTGACCCCCAAGACCCTCCACCGGCAGGGTTTCCGCATCCGACGCGGAGCGGCCGGCCCTGGAGCAGCAGGCTCTGAACCTGTCCCTGCACTACGGCTTCGTCACTCCGCTCACCTCCATGGTGGTCACCAAGCCCGAAGGCCAAGAACAGACCCAGGTGGCTGAGAAGCCCAGGGAGGATGGTAGGTCTGGGTCTGGGCCGCCTGGCCTCCCTGGCACCCGTCCTGCTGTTCCCCAGCACCCCAACGAAGACCCCGGCCCACCATCACCTCTCTCGGGAAGAAGGAAGCCAAGTCCCAGGAGGCTTGCCCCAGTTCCCTGCTGGGGACACAGGCTGTGCCTGGCCTGCTCACTCACCACGCTGTGTGGTCAGGGGGTGGGAGTTCTCGGTATCTCTCCACCTCCACCCACCCTACCCCCCACCCCCGGTCAGGGCAGAGCAAGGCTGCCCCGGGCTCTCTGTCTTTCTCCTGCAGAGGGACCAGTGGTTCTTAGCGACAGACTCACATCAAACACGTTTCCCATTGATGAAAATCGTCCCAACAGTGTTTGTGGTTTTCTTTGTTTCTCTCTCTGTGTGTGTTTTCCCCAGAAAACAACATGGCCATATATCCCCAAGCAAGATTCCATTCGGCCCCAGGAGCCTCCAAAGGTAGCCACAGGGACAGTCCCCGGATCTGTGACCCAGCGCGCTGGCAGGGCCCGGTCCCTGAAGAGCCTCCCCTGTGACTGCCCTGCAGGAAGGACATCCCCTTGCCCACATTGCTGCTGCCTCCGCTCACCTGCTTGTCCGCATTCTGGCCGGCACTCCCCTACCTGGGGCCCTATCCCAGGCAGACACCAGGGACACAGTCCTTGTTCGGCCGGGCCTCAGGGAAGCAAACCAGCGTCCTTGCTTTCCAGGTGCCAGACTTCACTATGGCCGGAGAGGAGGAAACAGATGGAGAGGTGGAGCCTGGAAGGAAGGCGGGGGGGGGGGGG
>PVJH01028528.1:0-27244 GCA_004026705.1 Nesogale talazaci
TGTCCAGTCCAAGGTCACAAGTCCAATATTAGTCCATATGTCTGATACCAACCTATAAAGTCTCCTTCCAACTTACAAAGCACGATGACACCAGGACAACCACAGGCGAGTGGGTGCAGAGTCTTATGTGTCTGGTGGCAGTAGGAACATCTCAGCACTTGCAGGGGTCTCCCTGTGCCTTCCCAAGTATTGCAGAGGTGACAGGAGTCTCCACACAGCTTCTCCGGCCTGAGAGATTTGGCTCCATGTGGCCTCTCCTCTTGCTCCCCTCCATTCTCCAGGAATCAGGATTGATCAGCACGCTGTCATCTCGTCTTGTCAGTAATTCATCATCCCTGAGTCTCAGGCCAGTCTCTCTTCTCCAATTGGGAAATACTGTGAGACATCCCAGAATTCTCAGGAGAAAGCCATGCTCACACAGAGGCCCCATTGGCTACTCATTGGTTACTCCAGATTGACAGGCTAGACTCCGCCCTGAAACTCCTAGTAATGAAATTGACACACGAGTACATGACCGCCATACCCTTCCAGGCAAATACCCAGATCGGGGCTCTCGGTGTCCCATTCCTGCAAGTGGACAGGAATCCTGCAAATGGACACCTTCTAGGGACAGAAGTGGGTTCCTCTCACAGGGCTGGAGGCTCAAAGTCCCACCCAGGGGCTGGGTTTTGTCCATTCTCTCCTTGTCCTCAGCAGCCCAAGGCCTTCTGTGATTCTTAGCCATCTTCACAGACCACCTGTCATCCCCCCAATGCACCTGTCTCAGTGCCTAACTTGCTATTTTGATAACTCAAAAGTAACCAGGTTGAGGAAGTACACTACACTCGAGGTGGGGGACACAAAGAATCTGGGATCTTCACCCCCAGAGATACACAAAGTCAGGTGGAAATCCAGACCCAGGGCCGGGAGGTTGCCATCAGATGCATGTGGTCTGGGCCTATCTGGGAGGCGACCCAATGGCCCCAGGGGAAGTCTAGCTCTGGGGATCACAGCACTCTGTGGTTTGACTTAATAAAGGAATGCAAAGACAAAATGAGTTTCTCACTGTAGCAACGAAAAAACGTCTTTTTGAAAGTCAATCTCAGGGCCATGGAGGTGATGCCAGCTTATAGCTCTCAGGAGATGTGAAACCACCCTAGTGAGTTTCTGAGACACTAGCTCCTTATGGGAGTAGAAAACCCCATCTTTTCCTCGTGGAGCAGCTGGTCGTTTCAAACTGCTGACCTGGCATTTAGCAGCCAGGAATGGAGCCACAGCACCACCAGAGCTAACCAGAGAAAAAAAGGAATTGAGAAAAGAAGGAGGACCTCGGAGGAAAAGGATGTGCACACGTCCTTACACTGCAAGCCAAGCAGGAAAAGGGGTCAGAGGGATGGGTGAGACAGATGTCGAAGTCCTATCTTCTTGGTTGAACTGTGAGCACGAGACCATACCCCTGGGCCAAGCAATGAGTGTTGCTGGTTTAGGCACCACTGAGTCAGCTCCACCTCCCAGTAACCTTAGGTGTAACAGGATGAAATATCGCCCAGTGCTAGCCCCTCCTCACAATGGATGCTATGTCGGAACTGATGGTTGACACCACTGTGTCAATCCAGCTCATTGAGGGTCTTCTCTTTTCCCATGACCCACTATTTCACCTGGCACAAGGTCCCTTCTCCAGGCAGGCTGGCCCCTCCTCATACATCCAAAGTATGTGAGATGAAATTTTACCATCCTTGCTTCTAAGGAGCATCTCGACTGTGTTCGTCCAAGGCAGATTTGTTTGTTCTTCGGGCTGCCCATGGTACGTGAGCAAAGAGAAGAAGTGTAAAATCAACCCTCTATCTCTTACAGGATCAAAGTTTTCCAATGCTGGGAAATTAAGACCTGCCCCTGATCGCAGTCTCATCTGGCCCTTCAAGGCTTGAGCCTTCACGCCAGATGCCCACGTTTGAAACTAAGGACTCATGACCCAGAGGTGCTCTCATCAAATCGGTCTTGTGAAGGATGCTGAAGCAATGTAGAAGAATGGATCCTGAGACTTTGCTGCCCCTGGAAAGAAAAGATCCTGAAAGTGCCCAGGTAAGGGCCACCATCAAGACTGGACAAAATGAATCCTTCTGAGGAGACGTCCAAAGCAAAACCCTCTGCCTCTAAGGGAGATTCCACTAGGACACCTGTAGAGACTCCAAACACATTCTCAAAAAACCTTTTTCCTCTTCCTTCCATCTTCATTATTCCTTCTGAATAAAAAGATGCACAGTTTGAAAGCATTAGGATTGGGGAAGAATAACTTTTATTTCTTTTGCAAGTTCCTCTACCTCTTAACGGTGATCAGATGCTTAGTAGGTATTTCAGGCTGCACAAGTCAAGGCATGGAGTAGACCAGGGAAAAGGTGCAATGGAGGGCTGGTATTCTGAGTGTCGAGCTCAAGAGCCAGCAGGAAATAGGTGGAGAAGGGCTGGGCACCATATCAGTGTGTGTCTTTATTCGGTCACACACGGGACGTGGGGTGGAGGCTGGGCAGTGGCGAATGCGCATCAAACCCAAGGCATATCAGCAGGAGAGTCATGTGGTGAGAGCTTCAAGCAGAGTGATGTGAGGTCATTATAGTAAGACAGGAGAGCCTACATGAGGGGATGGAGTCCAGGGAACAGAGTGTGTGTCGGGCACTATGCTAGGAGCAGCAGGGGCACAAAGATGGTTCCGTTGCTGGCCCCTTCAGCATTCGAAAGGAGATCTGTTGATGCTGTTGGCTAAGTGTTGGATTGTTGACCATAAAATTAGTGATTCAAGCCCATCAGCCACTCCACAGGAAAAAGTTGAGGTTATCTGCTCCCCCGAAAAAATGGACAGCTTCAGAACTCCCATAGTGGATGTGGTAGTTACATAATCTGTTGTTGTCAATTTGAGAGTATTAAGAGTGAATGGGGGTGGAGTTTAGCCTGCCAATCAGGTCTCAGCTTGATGATCTCACTTGTAGACGCTAAAGAAAGAAAATTCCATCATGTAGGTCAAGGGAGATCAGCAGAGCAGATTGGGGATGAGGGCTGGTTCATAAGTCAAGGGGCAATGCAACTCCACAGAATGAATCTGTGGAGCAAATTAGCATTCACCAAGGATACTCAGAAATTCTTGAGGGGAACCTTTAAAGGTGAAACCAGAAATTCTTCCAATCTAGATAAAATTGAGCAAGTAAAATGATTGTAATTTGAACAAACAATATGACTTTACTTTATTCTCCAAACAGGTGCAATAGGACATCAGACTGCCACCATTTTTGTCTGCTTTACTGTTCTCCTCATTACTCACACAGATTAATAATATTTTCGTACTTAGAAGGTAGAGAGAGGGAACAGGGTTAATCTGAATTCACAGTATTTTCAGTCATCACACACACACGTAACTCGCAGATTTCTCCACTCACACTGTCCCCCAAAACCAACAAAGAGTCCCTGCTCAGATGACCCATCTAACCCTGAAATTGCCAGAGAAATCTGTATTCACAAGCTCAGAGTTCCCTTTGATTCAATTCAGTATGTGAATTTCCCTCCCCCCACCCCACACCTAATTTCTCTTGGCTTTATTATATATGATCAAGTGAGTTTGAATGAAACTGTCTCCAAGTCCTCATTTTTATTTCGTCCTGACAATATTATTTTTATCAAGCTCATATTTCAAGAAGCTCTATTCTACTCTGACTTTCCTGAACCAGGGGAAATTATCTTGCTCCTTCCCCTGGGTTTGAAAAAAAAAAAAAAAACCTTTCCATAACTAATGCTTATCAGCAGAGCGATTTCTTCTGCAGGGGAAAGCTCCTTAGCATCAAACGGAAAAGAATGCCAGGGCTGGGCTTACAGGCAGACACCAAGCAGCCCACCTTGCTCAAAGCTCTTTCCTCTGCAGCCCTTCCTGAGCAAAGCAGACCAGTCACTGGCCAGGCATCTTACCAGAACCTTTAACAACAAGTGACAGGATCAGAGTAGAAAATGGGAAGAGGGCCCTAGGCTGGATTTCCTGTTGTGCCAAGCCTTAACCCTTTCCATCCTGGACCATGCATAAACCAATTCCTTCCCAGTTGCATTCCATTCCAGTCAAGAGGCCAACTCATGGCGGGTGCCAGAGCCGAAGTATGCTCCACAGAGCTGCCAAAGAATTTTTTATTTCAGAAGTAGATCATCAGGTCTCTTGTCCCAGTGCCTCTGGGTGGATTTGAACGTGCAATCTTTGGGTGAACGGCTGAGCACAGCACCACTCGCCCCACTCCATAGCCTGGTCAGCAGAGTGTGGTTGGGAGCAGTGGGTCACGGGGGAGTCACGGAGGTGATGGGAAGCAGTCGGTATTCACCACCCTATAGGGGATCGCTGTACTCTCCATCTTAGTCTTCTCCCTACAGAGTTGTCGTGGTTGTTGCTGCTGCTGCTGCTGTGGTTAGATGCCATCAAGTCAGTTCCAACCCATAATGACCCCAGGCACAACAAAATGAAACCATGCCCAGTCCCAATCCATCTTCACAATTGTTCCTATGCCTGATCCCATAGTAGCAGCCTTTGTGTCAATCCACGGTTGAAGACCCTCGCTTGACCTGGCATGATGTCCTTCTCCAGGGACTGGTCTTTCCTCACAACATGTCCAAATATGTAAGATGACGTCGCACCATCCTTGCCTCTAAGGAACGCTGGTCTGTCCATTTGTTGTATCGCAGTAGCTTACATGTCGCTATGGTGGTGGAAACGATGTCGTTGGTATTTCAAATGTCAGCAGGGTCACCCAAAGTGAATGGGTTTCCGTGGACCTTCCAGACTTTGAGCACACGGTGAAGAATGATATGACTCCCTACTTTGGAGGAAGGAGCCACTGAAAAACATAGGCAGAGCTCTGAAACGTTGTCAGACACTGAGGGACTGAAGAAGGGAAGCAGAACATTGTCAGAGATAGTGACAGAGGATGAGCCCCTTGGGTTGGAAGGTGCTGGAATTGTGATTGAGAAGGAGCTGCTTTCTCGGTGCAGCGTTACCATGGTGACAATCATGGTGCAGTGTAGTACAGCCAATGGACACAGAACGTTCAGGATCTTCATTTCCTTACAGGGCATGGCTCAAGATAAGGAGAAAGAACTGCCCAAATCTGCTCATGATCAGAGCATGGAATGTGAGAAGTATGAATCTAGGAAAATAGGAAGTCATCAAAGATGAAATGGAACACATAAACAATGGTATCTTAGGCATTAGTGAGCTGAAAGGATGTGCTATTGGTCATTTTTAATCTGAAAAATAGTATTATTTATGATGCCAGGAATAACATATTCAAGAGGAATGATTTGACATTCATTGTCAAAATATCCCTAAATGGATTATCTCTAAAAGCTTGTTGCTGGTTTGCAACAGCAGCTACAACTGTCTCCACTAGACTATATGAAGCCCAACAGCAGTTACTGATGGGTCTTGACTCATGGAGAATTCGTCCACACCAGAATGGTGCATGATCCTGCACCACCCCCTATGATTGGTTACACATCAGGCTGCCATGATCCACTGAATTTTCATTGGCTGATTATTGTAAGTAGATCTCCAGGCCTTTCTTCCTATTCTGTCTTCGTCTAGAAATGCCACTCAAATCTGTTCAACATCATAGCAACAGTAAAGTCTTCACTGACAAACATGCAGTAGCTTCATAGAAGGTGCAGTGGTTGAGAATGGAGCCCAATCCTGCTGCACAGAAGAAGAAAACTGCACCACAGGACCACCACTGCACTCCCTTGAAAGATGAACTCACTGCCTTGAGTCCATTCCTTCTCATAGCTACCCTGGAGAACAGAGTACAAGTACCCCTGTGAAATCCTTAGACTGTCAGTCTTTGTTGTTGTTTTTTAAATCATTGTATTGGGGGTTCATACAGCTATTATCACAATTCATACATCCATCTCTAGTGCCAAGCACATTTGTGCATATGTTGACATCATCACTTTTAAAACATTTTCTTTCTATTTGAACCTTTGATATTAGCTTCTCATTTTCCCCCTCTCTCCCTCCGCCTCCCTCCCTGCCTCATAAACCCTTAATAATTTATAAATTATTATTACTTTTTCATGTCTTACACTGATCTTTGTCCCCCTTTACCCACTTTTCTGTTGTTCATCCCCCTGGGAGAGGGTTAAAGAGACATCATTGTAATCGGTTTCCCCTTTCTCCCCACCCACCACCTTCCCGTTTCCCTCCTGGTAATGGCTAATCTCAATATTGGTCCTGAGGGGGTTTATCTGTCCTGGATCCCCTGTGTTTCCTGCTCTTATCTGTACCCATGTACATGCTCTGGTCTAGCCAGATTTGTAAGGTCATGATAATGGGAGGCAGGAAACATTAAAAAACTAGAGGAAATTTGCATGTTTCATCAATGCTATACTGCACCCTGACTGACTCATCTCCTCCCTGCAACCGTTCTGTAAGGGGCTGTCTAATTGCCTACAAATGGACACTGGGTTTCCACTCTGCACTCCCCCTCATTCACAATGATATGATTTTTTGTTCTGGGTCTTTGATGTCTGATACCTGATCTTACGGCCACCTCATGATCACACAAGTTGGTATGCTTCTTCCATGTGGGCTTTGGTTCTTCTCAGCTAGATGGCCCCTTGTTTATCTTCAAACTTTTAAGATGCTATATCTTTTGATAGCCAGGCATCATCAGCTTTATTTACTACATTTGCTTATGCACCCACTTTGTCTTCATTGATCATGTTGGGAAGGTGTGAATAATGAAATACAAGGTTATTAGAATAAAGTGTCCTTGCATTGAGGGAGTACTTACGTGAAGGCCCAATGTCCATCTGCTACCTTAATACTAAACCTATAAATATATGTACATAAATCTATTTTCCTATTGTCACATAGAAATACATTTACATATGTTCATGCTTGTATTTAAACTTCTATAAATGTCCTTTGCCTCCTAATTCTTTCCTCTATTTCCTTTTAATTTTCTCACTAACATATTCAGCTTTCAATTGTGTTTTCGTAATTCCTCTCAGTTGCATTGCCCTTGATCAAGTCCTACCAGGCCTCCTACATGCTCTTCGCCATCAATATTAGATTGTTTATTGTTCCCTTGTCCCTGGGTTTGTTAACACCCACTTTGTTTCCCCTGCTTCTCCCCTGTCCCCCTGAAACTGTCAGTCCCTTGTTTTCTCTTCCAGATTGTTTATCTGACCTATCTTTACCTAGATAGACCTGCAGAGATAATAATATGCACAAAAATAAGACAGATCAAAATAAAACTTCAAAAGAAAACAAAACAACCAAAAAACCAATAACAATAAAAAGAAAAGCCTATATAAATAGCTCAAGGTCAACCTTTAGGAGTGTTTTCTGGGTGAATCTGATGGAGTGCAGGCAGGGATTTCATTGCTCTGCTCTCCTTGCTGTTCTGTTGCGCGCCTTTACCATTTCACCCTGTTGTGCTGGGGTCATAATGGACACAATTCCCACCCTGTGTCTCCAGTGTTGTCCCTCATAGCGCTATGGATCGGTCAGGGACATCATGTCTCATGGTGGGACCGGTCCTAGGGTGCTCTGTGTATTAACTGCTCTGAGCAGGAATACTGTCCTCAGGATTTAAAGATCTAGAGGAAAGTTATATATTTGATCAGTGCTCTATGGCACCCTGACTGGCTGGTCTCCTGCTCGTGGCCTTTGTGTAAGGGATGTCCAATGTAGACTGTCAATTTTTATGGGAATAAAAAGCCTCATCTTTCTCCCTGGGAGTGGCTAGTGGTTTTGAACTGCTGACCTTGCTGTGGCCGCCAACCCAACACAAAAGCCACTATGCTACCAGGGCTCCTTCCCCTGAACAATATGAATTACCATGTTCCACCTGATAATGAAAAACCTGAAGCTTCAAGAAATTCAATAGCTTGGCTAGCACCATTTAGATCTTTTGTAGAATTTGACTTATTTCAAAATCCATGCTCTTTGCACAAATTCTGGAAGCAAATTCTGAGATAACTACAGATCCATCTTGGAGTTTGGGTTGCTCTAGCTTAGGTAGTCTAGGAAACGCTGAGTAAGCATTAACCCCAAATTCTCTGCAAAGTAACCACTTACGACGAATTGAATTTATTTCACTCAAATTCAATTAGACTTCTTTCACTTGAGGAACTTGGAACCCCATGTAATAAGGGTATGTTTTGATATATAGCAAGGATGCTTTTGTGTGAGCCCCCTCAAACCCTTAAGGTGCCTTCCAGTTCCATAAAACAAACACTGACATTTTTAATGGATTGAACATAAACTATAGTTGCCACTTTAATACGTGTACTTTCTATTAACAATGAGAAACGTAACTAAGAATTTATCAGCATGTTTTGTTGCTATATTATTCTGAATGACATCTTCCTTGCCCCCAAAGCAATAATACTCTAATTGCAAACTATTTCCCTAACCAAATATCCTCCTTCCCACAGAGAACTGCTGCCATGGAAATCTACGCATTAGATTTGCTTTCGTGGCATTGCATATCAAATTGGACAACATCATTTTGACATATGGTAAAAGGATATATTTGTCTTCGTCCCCATAAAAAGACTCGCCTAATAACATCATTCTCAATGTTCTGACACGCAGAGACACCATGCTGCCATCAGAAATGGAAGAAGTGTTGTCTTGGTTTGCAGAACCTGTTAAATGCCCAAAGACGGAGCTCTTTCAAAGTCAAAAAGGTACCTGAAAACCAAGTTGTCATTAAATGTGATTAGCAGCTCCCCAGAGTGTTCCATGACTAATTCAGGCATAATGGCCAATGGCTGGGTGCAGTACCCTCCTCATGGGCTCTCCACATCACACACCCTAGTGCCAAAGGCCTTTGGAAAGAGACCTCTGAATTGGATACAAGGCAAGCAAATTGGACTTATTTCACTCCAAGAAATTGGAACCACATACAGTGAAATAGTGCCAGATGATGCTTGGAACTAGGATGTACTTGATATTGATTTCTTGTACCAAAAACAGTTCCAGATTACAACCAAAGTGTGCAATGCAGAATCAATCCGTTCTCCTTTCAAGATGTGATTACCATGTGTGGCATGGTGTTATTTGCAAAAGAAATTCTTCACTTTACTCTCGACCCTCACCGTTGTACTACTCCCTAAAGGGTGGGATTTTATATAACAGAGTGTTTGGGATGATACCCAATCCAAAGGTGTTTTTATCAACTGAAATTGCAAACAGGTCTTATTTGATATGGGTTTCATCACTGAATCCAAAGCATGAAACTCAGGGAGTAATTCATAGGGGAACTCCAGTGAATATTCTTCACCAGAGTCAATGTTAACAGCTTACTATTGACAAGATGATCTGTTATTTTATTATCTCCCCAAATGAAGATTGCCTCAAGGTTACTTCTGTTTGAATCGCCCATGTGAAGAAAAGTAGGGAGAAGGACTTGCTTTCTGTGCAGTAGATAAACTAGTCCATACCTCCCAAAGCATATTTCCTTCAGTGTTTGTTTAATACTGAAGGGATTCATGAGTTCTATCTATGTGTCCTGGTACATTCATGAGTATTCCTTGTCATTATCGTGAATTTAAACAAAGGGCTACATAGAAGTGATAGTCCACCTGCTGCACTTATTTGTGCCAAGATGTTGGCTAAGAAACTTCTTTGGTTTCCTGGCTGAAGGGGAAACTGAGATGCAAGAATGCTATACAGGTTGTACCAGCTCCTGAAAAACTGAAATATTATTACTTGATATGCTTTAAAATATGCTTTAAAAATATTAACAATGGATGCTTTAAAAATATTAAAATATGCTTTAAAAATATTAACAATGGATGGCAGAAAGAGGATAATAAGTACATCAGTTTACCCCATGTCTATCCATTTTTCTATCCCTTGGTGCATCTTATTTCTTGATGGATTTTAAAGTACAGAATTTACCCTACATATTTCAGCATGCAAAGCATCAACTGGTATGTGATGCAATATAGAGTGTTGAACAGACATGATCAAGTATTGGAGCAAGAAAGAAGCAACTGGTATGTTCACAGATCAGGTGAGGAGCAGGAGAAAGGGTCAGAGGCTTAGGGCCATCAAAGGCTATTGCCTAAAGTTCCAAATCAAGATGAAAAAGGTCCAGGGCAAGACAGAGCAAAAAGAGAGGAAGGGACAAACAGCATGGACAACTTTTAATTAACTAGGTAAGACTCCTGGAGGACTCAAACAGTTAAATGTTCAATTACTTGCAAAAGGTTGGTAGTTCAAGCCCACTTAAGAACGATGCCTTTGAAGACAAGCCTGGTCATCATATGTCAAAAGGTCACAGGTTTGAAATCCCTGTGGAGTGGGTCTCTGTACACAAGAGCTACAGAGTTGGAACTAACTCAACAGCAATTAACTATAATAAGTAATTATTATAGGCTGCAACAGGCTGGGGGAGGGTAATGGAATGGAAGAAATCCATAGTAAGTCCTAATTTAAATCTTGTACAGCAACAGGCATACTGTAAGGCTGTTCCTTAGTTAGGGGCTGACAGAAAGATGAAATTAGTTTGAGGGAAGTTTGTAGGTAGACTCTTGAGCATAATTTCATGAGACCTAGAGACATGTTCACCTGCTAATTAAAAGGTCACCTGCTAATTAAAAGCATTTTGGCGGGACTGCGGCCCACTGGGTTGGAGGTTCAAATCCAGCAGCACTCTTCAGGAGCAAGGCTGGGCCTCCTACTCCCACCACCAGGGGCCAGTGATGCTCCCCCCCCCCAAAAAAAAAAAAGTAAAACAAAACAAAAAGTTAGTTGTTTGAAGCCACACAGAAGTATGTAATAAGAAAGGCCTGGTGACCTACTTTTGAAAAATCAGTCATTGAAAACACTATGGAGTGCCATTGTGCCAACACATAGGGGGTTGCAATTGACTTGGTGGCTAATTTAGAGATGTCTATAATTATTTGGTATGCAGCAAGATAAAGAAGTCTCCAATGGAGAAACAGATTGTAGAGCCAGCAGCAATTATGTGGTGTTGAAAGTGTTTGTCTAGAAAGGAAGGGTGTGCAGCCAGGGCCAAGAATAGAGATGAAACAGCACTTCGATTTAAAGGGCAGACAGAGGGAGGAGAGACCCACAAAAGAAATGAAAAAAGAAGCCATTGGTGAAGTAAAAGGAGAACCAGTGAAGAATTTGGTCTTGGAAGTAAGGGAAGGAGACCATTTCAAGCAGAGGAAATGAGCAACAATCAACCAAGAAGGCAATCAAACAGTGAAGCATCTGAAAGCAATGTATGGGTTGGTGGTCATCGTGGCAGAGAGTTGTTTTCGTGGAGTTTGGGGAATGGAAGTCAAATTTCAGAGGGCTCAAAATTGAAAAGTAGGTGAGTTCATGGAGTCAGCCCATGAAGACCACTCATTCTAGAAATGACTGAATGGAGCTGCAAGAAAGGAGAAAAGTGAGACCTGAATATAAAGAAGGATAAAGAGTCTTGGGAAGATTTGCCTTCTGAATGCCTGTACCCATCAATAAATGCTCGTACTGTGAAGTCCTTCCCCAAGGACTGGTCCTTCCTGATAGCATGGCCAGAGGATGATTCAAAAAGATGGCCTTGACTCAACAACTATTATTGTGTGCAATATATTATCTTTGTAGGCAAACATCAAGTTCCATAAACAAGTACTGCACCCATCATCTGGTGCAACATAAAAGCTTAAAAGTACAGGCGTAGTGGCGGTTCAAATCCAGCAGTAGCTCTCCAGGAGCAAGACTGGGCCTCCCACTCCCACCAGAGGGCAGTGATGCCCCCCAAAACAACAACAACAGCAAAGTACAGAGATCATTTAAGACATGTAGCTTGGGGTCGTGTGCAAAATAGAAAAGAAGTTCATGTTATGAGACTCCTATCGGCTCTTAGATAGCATTTTGGACTAAGATCTTATTGAGATGTTGTTGTTAAGTGCTGTCAAATCAGTTCCAATTCATAGCTACCCTGTATGCAATAGACAAAAACACCGCCTAGGCATGGACCATCCTTACAGTCCGTCCCCTGTTGGAACCCACTGTAACAGCACTGTGTCCACACATCTTATTGAAGCTACCCTTCTTCTCATGGAACCTCCACTTTCCCAAGTCTGAAGACCTTACCCAGGACCTGCTCCTTCCTGATAACATGGCAAAACACTTGACACAGAGGACCTCTAAAACACATTCTAGCCAGACTTCTTTTAAGACAGACTTGTACATTTCTATCATACTACACAATTGAGATGTTGTTCATTGCTTAATGTGGTCACTCTAATCCTCATCCCTTTGGTAATGTAGTGTGAAGTTTAGCTGTCACTCCTGTGGTTATAATCCCACTTGGGAGGGAGTTCTCTTTTAGAGGATTAAGGTGGATGTAATCTGAGTCTCCACCTTCAGAGTGGATGTGACCCAAGTTACCACCCTTTGTTTCCATGGGAGTATGGTCTGCTGAAAGACACACACACAGAGACACACAAAAACAAGCACCTTCATTGATGAAATGAGCCATCTCAGAGTCAGGAAAACACAAAGAAGTCCCAAGACCATTGGAAGAAGAGCCCTCAGTGCAGCGTGTTCAAAATCTCTGTTGGAAGCTGTGGAGGCATCTGAGGCTATAACACAGAGATCCTGAAACAGAGGACAGGAGTCAGGCCAAGGCAGAAACTGAGGCAAGAGGACCATAAGCTAGAACAGAAGAGAAACACTAAGACTAGAAGACTGTGAGATGGAGCACTGGGCTGGCTTCCTGGAACACAGAGACAGAGATCAAAGAACCATATGGCTAAGAATTTGAGGGCTGGAGAGGCTTGGCTGCTGGTTGAGTTCAGGTATTGCTGTGGACTGATGACTGTACCCTTATAGTATACTCATCCTGACTTGTGGCTACCTGTTAACTTTCCTTCTAAACCCCCTTCATCACGAGTATTTTCTGTGAGTTCTGGATAGCCATGGCAATGGGTTATTGAACCCAGCAGAGACCGGTGCCATGGAAGGGATTGGTGGGGGGGTGGGGGTGTTTGAAGTCTAGGTAAATAAAATAGATAGAGGGTGAAGACTCATCCTATAGCAATCAGCCTTAGGCAAGTGGATGGATTCTTTTTCTCCTTGTGTAGCCAGAAGTTAGATATGGCCTCCATGTTTTCTACTCAATGGTATTTTCAATATTGAACCACAATGAAATTTTTCCATCACAACTGCACACCTGGGCCTTTTTTTTAATTAAAAGATCATATTACTGGGGCTCTTACAGTTCTTGTAACAATCCATACATTGATTCTATCAAGCATATTTGTACACACATTGCCATCATTATTTTCTAGACATTTACTTTCAATTGAGCCCTTGGTATCTGCTCCTCTTTACACGCACACATCCCCCCCTTCATCTCTCCTGCTCATGACCCCTTCTTAAATTATAAATTATTATTATTTTCATATCTTACACCAAATGCTGTCTCCCTTCCCCCATGGTTTCTCTTGTTCATCCCTCTGGGGAGGAGGAGGCTGTGAATATGTGTCAATCATTGCGATCGGTTTCCCCTTCCTCCCCTCCTCTACCTCTGTGGTATCACAAGTCCCATTCCTGTACCTGGATTCCATGTGTTGTGGGCTCTTATCTTTCATCTGTACCTGTACACATGCTCGAGTCTAGGACACAGTGAAAGGCAATACTGGGTCATGATAGTGGGGGATGAGTAAGCCTCAAGGAATCAGAGGATTATTGTGTGGTTCACTGGAGCTGTACTCAACCCCGGTTGACAAATCCCTTCCTTGTGGCCCTTCTTTGAGGGATGTTCCATTGTCTACAGCTGGGTTTTGGGGCTCTGTTTCAACTCCCCTCATTCTCAGCAATATGATTCTTTTTGTTTATTTGTTTAGATTGGGTCCTCTGACACTTGCTATCTGGTCCCAACAACACCTCCTGATGGCACTGGCTGGTATACTTCTTCCATATGGGCTTGTTGCTTCTCTGCCACATGGCTGCTTATTTAACTTCAAACCTTTAAGACCCCAGATGCTAGAAGTTTTGATAGCCCAGCACCATCCACTTTCTTCACCACATATGTTTATGCACCCATTTTGTCTTCCTCTTTGGCAATTATGCCAGAAGGCCTACACCTTTGTGAGTGTGAGTGTGTGTGTGTGTGTGTGTGTGTGTGTGAAGATAGCAAGGGTTATCCTTTGAGTATTTTACAGGAAGCTGTAGTCGATCCACCCTATGGTCCTCATTTGGCGCCTGCAGGCTACTTTTTGTTTCCCAAAAACAAAAAGAGAGAGAGAAACAATAATTGAGTCCATTGAGAATGGGTTTTGTGCATGAGTCTCACAGCCATGTGGGCATCTCTAGCTAGATAACGTGCTTTTACCCCCAAATTAGAATTGATTTCTTGGTACAAAATTTGGGGATGATGCATTTTTAAAAAGATTCCTCTGCCTTTATACTTTTGTCATATCAACACTAAAAAACCAAACAAAACAAAAACACTGCCATTGACTTGATTCCAATTCGTAGCGAGCCTATAAGACAAAGTAGAATTGCCCCTTTGGGTTCATGAGACTTTAACTCTTTATAGGAGCAGACAACTTCTTTCTCCAGCAGAGCAGCTGGTGGATTCGAAATGCTGACTTTCAGCTTAGCAACTCAATTCATAACTCTGCATGCTGGTCCTAGATGAAGTCACATGGAAGTATCGAGAGGGGCGCCTGCTTCCAACATTTCTTACCCATGCACAGTGGGTGCAGAGGAAGGCTTCTGAAGGGACCCTTAATTCCAGACCCCCATAGACATTCAGAAATAAGATTCTCTGGGTTCATTTTAGACTTCAAGTGCTGAATGGTCAGGCACCAAGCCTCTGCAGGGTTCCAATCCTGGGTTCCGTGGCTCCCTCTCCTCAGTCCTCAGATTGCTTGAAGGTTTCCCAGTCCCTGTTGCATCCAGCCCGTTCCAACGGATGTCAGCCTCTAGGGCATCATGCTGTACCATGCACAGGGCTTTCGATGGCTTCCGTCAACAGCCCTTTCTGGCCATGTGCCGCTGAGCAGACTGGTCTCCAGCCTTTTGGTTAGCATCCTCTGCCTATTAACTGTTGGCACCCCTCCAGGACTTAGTGAAACGTAAAGCCCATTTAGATTGCCTAATGCTGGGCAAAAGGACCCTTTACAGAGAAAGAGGACTATGAGGTAACTCATTTTCAGGCAACTGATTTATCGCACATCCAGAAATGGGCTATTAGCTTCCCCCAAAGTTATCTCTTCTCAAGTTATTTGGAAAACACAGTAATTTTCCACTTGTTCCTCGCTGATGTAAAACAGATTTGTTTGAAGGCTAACGGACGCTCTCTTCTGCACAGGCACGGTCTCTTTGTCTCTCTCTCTCTCTCTCTCACTCTCGCTCTCTCCCTCTTTTAGTAGACCACTACAGTCGCTTGGCTACACACTCCTATATTGGACTTGGCTACAGCACTCTCCTGCACTTGCTAAAATGTTCCTTTCTAGATGTGGTGAGAAAAAGCCTCTACAAGCCGAACTAATACCATCTGCCTTTCCAAAATGCCTTAATTGTATTGGCAAAAAGAGCATTTCTTATTTTTTTAAAGCTGACTTTAAGGGGATTGTAGGAGCAGCACCATTAAAAGGATAATGACAGTGTTACCCTCAAATGGATTTTCTTAAAATAATTGCTTTCCCCTACTGCGTGCTGGCACAGCACTGGGGGAATTCGGAGAGGGTCAGCAGGTGCTTTGATCTTGCCCACCAGAAGATTCTCTGGCTCGGTCACTTGCTCCTCACTCACTCGCTCTCTCTCTCACTCTCCTCGTCTCCACTTACCCCAGTTTTATTTGGCTATTATTGAAAGCTGTTTTCATACTGGCAACACAGCCCAGGCACTTTTTCAAGAGTCAAGAGGTCATTTCTTTTTCTGATTAGGCCAGCAGTTGCTGCTGTTTTATTTTGTCACCGTGAAAACCTTTGCCTTCTGGGAGCTGTACAGACATTGATTTTGAGAGCTTTATGATCCCCCAAATTGATGGGTGGACTATGAAGTTACAAGTCTAAAAATGTCCTTCCTTATCTTGGGGAAGGAATCCTCATGTAGTACAAAGAGTTAGTGCATTCGGCTGCAGGTTCTCGGCCACCCCAGAGAGGTACGTCGGATGACAAGTCTTGTGATCTGTTTCTGAGAAATCAGAAAAGCCTACGAAGCACAGTACTACTGTGACACCCTTAGAGTGGTCATGGGTCACAGTCCACTCCACAGCAACCAGTCTGGGGAATGGGCAGCATGGAGAGGGGTGTCCCAGCACAGGAGCGGAATCAGGAGTGCCTGGGCTGCTGTTCTGGAGCTAGGGGGTACTGATGCTTGTATGGCAGTGGAAGAGACTGGCCTGAGGCTATGGACAGAAAGGAACAGAAGCCTGTGCTGCTGAAAAAGGAAAGGTCTAGAACTAAGTAGAAGTTTAAACTATTAAGTCAAAGAACTAAAGACAGGCCAGACAGACAGAGGTAGATTTGAGAGAGGTTCCAGGAGACAAAAATGAGCAGAGGGCTAGGGGACTGGACAGTCTCTGCTGTTATGCTGGCCAAGGAAGAAGACATGCAAGAAGGGAATGAAAACCCCATGATATATTTGCTGTTTCGTATTATACCTCACAGTGGCAACTGTGACCAACCTCATTGAGATACACATGCAACCAGAAGAGTGAGAAGCATTCGCTTACTGTTGTTGATGCTGGGCTTCCATTCAGTCAGGGCCATGGGACTGATGGACCACTTGGCCTGCCAAGCCTTATCTGGAGTAATTAAATTAATGGCTCACACAATGAAATGCAAAGTTCATCTCTCCGTCTCCCATTTAGAATGATGCGCTAACTACGTGCTCTGGCAGGTGAGCACTTGGCTTTTCCCTAAGTGGTGCACAGAGAATGGATGCAGGGAGATGGGAACACTTGTCTGCTGTGTTAGCTTTCCAACTCGTTTGTTTACCATTTATCAACCACTTACTGGTTATGAAGAAAACCCACCATGATTGATTGCTTGCCGACATGATGGGGAGCGTTTGAGAGGATCACTAATAAATTGATGGTGAAGTGCTCTGTTAATCCAGAGTGCTGCTGAAATGCATAATGAGGAGGGGCCCTCCAAGGTCATTCACCATGGACGGGGCTCTTCCGCCGGATACCCTCATACACATCCAACAGGCATACGGCAGAGAAACCCTGGAGAGGTGAGGTCTTCAATCCCACTTGGAACCTCCTGGAAGGAGTCCCTCCTCCCACTTCTGAATAGTCTGGATGTAGTTAACAAAGTAAGACAGGAATGAGGGCAGTGCTTCTCAAGCTTCAATGCACCAACAGACCACAGAGCCTCTTGCTACAGGGCAGGTTCTGATTCAGCAGGCCCAGCATGGAATCTGGGACTCTGAATCTCTAAAGAGCTTCCAGGTCATGCCAATGAAGCTGATCCAAAATACTGTTTCAATCTAACACACATACAGAAGACTAGGTTTCTTGTATCACTGTGGGTTTAATACGGTAGACAAGGCAATCTCTAAAAAAGGGAAAAAGGGAATACAGCATGGATTGAAATCAAGAAGGGTGTAGGCTAAGGCTGTAGTCTCTCACCATACTTGTTCGATCTAAACTGAGCAAGGAGTCCCAGAAGCTCGATGACAGGAAGAAGAATGTGGCTTCAGGTTTGGAGGAAGTCTTATTAGCAACCAGCGATGTGCACACGACACAACCTTCTTGCTGAAAGTGAGGAGGACTTTAGCACTTGCTGATAAATGTTACAGATTGCAGCCTTCTATATGGATTACAATTCAATGTAAAGAAAACCAAGACCTTCACAACTGGACCGATAGGTAGCATCTTGATAAATTTAGAAAAGATTGAAGTTGTTCAGGACTTCATCTTTCTTGAACCCAATAATTCATGTTCCCGGAAGCAGCATTCAAGAGATCATTGCACAACATCTCTTTAAAGTTTTGAAGAGCAAGAATATCACCCTAAGGACTAAGATATGCCTGATCCAAACCATGGTATTTCACTTGTCTCAGATGCATGTGAAAATTGGACAATAAAGAAGATCGAAAAGAAATTGATGCATTTAATTTATTATACTGGTAAAGAATATTCAAAGTACCATTGAAATTACCATGGCGAATGAACCAACAAATCTGTTTAGAAGAGACACAGTTAGATTGCTCCTTAGACATAAAGATGGTGAGACTTCATCTTCTGTACTTTGGACATATTGTCAGGAGTAACTAGCCCCTGAAAAAGACACATCATGCTTCATAGAGTGGAAGGAGAGTGAAAATTAGGAAGAACTTCAACAAGATGGTGCGAAGTGGCTACAACAATGAACACAAACATAACAATCGCCAAAATGGTGGTTCATTCTGTGTTTGTACCTTGGGTTGCTTTGTGTCAAAAGCAACTCAAGAACACCTAGCAATATAGCCACACCACAAGAGAAACCTGGACATTTTCAGCACTGAAGATAAACAAAAAACCAGTTAGGTATGAACATCTAGAAGGCAGCTGGCATGTGGAATTGGATAAGGTTTTGAGATTTATTCACATAGACCTTGTAGTTGATGATGTGAGTATAGATAATTTGATAAATAGGTAGATAAGATATTATAGATACAGCTGAAAGTTAAATGTATATTAAATCATTAAAGAAATAATAAACCCATTACATATAGGGGAAAAAAACTGTATCTTACCAAAAAAAAAAAAAAAAGAATAATGACCATGTTTTCCACTTTTCAAATTTCTTTTGTATCTTGCTTAACAAAATATGGTGTAATTCTCATATCTGTTTTTATATTCAATCTATAAAATGATTGCCTTTCTGGGCTGGGGTACCATGTGTTTTTATTCAGCCCAGCCTCCTCCTATCTCCCTCTTACTTCACCCATTACTGTATCTTTGTCTGCTTTGTGGTCATTTAATGATTGGATTTATAGCTCCCAATTTGTGCAGAATATTCTTAATGACAGACTGTCTATCTCTAAATCTCTGAACGTAGCCCAGTTCCTGGTAACTTGGACATAGTCAATAATTCTTTAAGTACAGTCAGAAGATACTCCCTAGAAGCAAAGATGGTGAGACTTTGTCTCGTATACTTTGGAGATGCCCATCCCTGGAGAAGGACAGTTTATGTGGGAAAGCAGAGGGTCAGTAGGAGAAAAGGCAATCCCTCAACAAGATGGGTTGTCACAATAGCTGAGTCAATGGACCCAAACAGAGCAAGGATTGTGAGGTTGGTGAGGAGCCAGTGCAGTGTTCGACGCTGTTGTACATAGGGTCACAATGAAGGGACTACACAGCACCTAACAGGAATAAAAATGATGGAGTGGATGACTGTGGGTGAGATCCAATCAAACCACTGTTGTCATTGAATTGGCGCCAACTCAGGGTGACATGTATATACCAATCAGATTTTCACCATGTTGTGTACTGGTTCCATGGGCAGTGTTATTTTGGAGGCACACCACCAGGCCTTTCTTTGGAGGTGTCTCTGGGTGGGTTCAAAGGGCCAATCTCTCCATGATTCACTGAGCACTTAACCCATCACATCACCCAAGGATTCAGACACTTGACAAAGTCAGACATCCATTCTGTATCGACTGTACTTACAGTACCTGCATGTAGAGGCACGGAGCTTTCATAAAAGCTTCCAACTCCTTTGGTGATACACTTGATCCATCGTCTATCTATTGTATGACAAACACCTTGCAGGTGAAAGTTGTGAGAAGGCAGAACAAAGCAAGTTCCCTGCCTTCTGGCTTAAATAATACAAACTCTACTGCACACCTAGGAAACAATTCAAGAAAGATTGAATGTGTGGAGTTCCATAAAGAAAGGCTGGCAGAGGGCCTCAGGGAACCCAGAATTTGAATGCAGGATGCTTCAGAGGCCCATTCTTTCCTTTATTGTGTGACAATTGAATGCAGACAATGGAATTAGAAAACCAAAGACCCGGATTTCTAAGTATGAAGTAATTGGCAATGCAGTATGTAACAAAAAAAAAATCAAGTTAACTAGCATGGAAAAATTCTAAAAGACATCTACAGCTAGTGTATACACATGCCCATTGATGAATGGGAAAAACAAAAGCCAGCTGAGTCTTCTGAGTAGCTCATGGGCCAATTGATTCTTTTGAACTGTTCATCACAAGGTTCACCCACCCACTCCTCTGCTAGTAAAAGATAGAGCTATCTGCTCCCATCAAGGTTGCTAACCTTGAAAAGCCTATGTATGGTCACTGCCAGTGGAACTCACCAGATGACAGCAGGTAAGGTAAGTTTCCGAAGATTTAAGTTCAAGTCCACCTGGAGGTGTGGCGATCCTGGTGATCCACCTTTTAAAATTCAGTCATGGAAAATTCTACGGAGCACAGTTTTACTCTGGTATCCATGGGGAGAGCATGAGTCAAAGTTGACTTGCTAATTGATTTGGGGTCCTAATAGCATAGTGGTTATGCATTGAGCTGCTAACCGCAAGGTCAGCAGTTTGAAGTTACCAGCTGCTCTGAGGGAGAAAAGGGAGGCTCTTTCTGCCTGTAAAGAGTTAGCCTCAGAGACCCCCAGAGGCAGTTCCTATTGGATCACTGTGTCAGAATGGCCAACTCAATGGCAATGAGTTTGATTTGGAAGAAACATTTTCCATCAGCTAGACCCAGAAGATACCAAGGCATATAAAAGTTATCACTTGTGGAGTCACCTGACATGTATTGCCCGATATCATCCCATTTTAAATCTCTATGCATTACAGCCTTTAGTCCCTGGTAGCCTAGGCCCTTGATTTAGGAGATCTCTTGGCTCTCCCTTAGCCAGGACCTTCCCATGGGGCATTGAGGCCAAAGCAATGGCTCACTTGCAGTCCACATCCCTCCCTATTTTGACTGGGTTGCCCGGTGTCACAAATACAAATAGAGGCTGCCACATCAAACTCGAACCTTTTGTACATTGTGCATGGTGTCATTATGATTCCCGCTGACTCTACAGCAATGAACAACAATGACTGGTCTCTCATGACTGGACCAAATGCACCCATCTCCTCTGAGGCCCCTGACCACTCTACCTATACTTTCCTGGCACCTCAGCTCCCTGTCCATCACATATGCAGATGTCACACCTGTGTAAGTCTCACCTTCTCCACTAGACAGAAGTGCTTAGCAGATAGAGGACTGATGGGAGCGTGCTCCAATCCCCTTCTCCTCCACCAAGGTGTAGGAAGCATGCCTGTCAAAACCAAGAGCTTTCTCACAGGCTGGCATTCATATCAAGCCAAGGTGCTGATCCATGTGAGGGAACCCTCTACCCCACACTCCCGCTCATTGTCACAGTGCATCCACTCCCCTCTTCATCACTCTTGGGGGATGGCTGTTCAGGGGGTATCACCAGACAGGGAGGCAGGCATTTATTTAACTGCTTACTCTCTCTCCTCTCCTCCAGAAATCTAATGTGAGCTCTCATTAGAAACATTTATCCCACTACCCATCTGACAGATTGCCCTGCTGTCAGGATGGATGTATTGCTGTTGTGCTTCCTTCTAGATCACTGGGATTTCAAATGCCAGCAGGGCCACCCAGGGTGGCCAAGTTTCAACACAGTTCCAAGATTAAGACAGAGCAAGAAGAAAAGTCTAGTGATCTACTTGAGGAAAGTAGCCATTGAAAAGCGCTTTGTGTGAGTTATAGATTGCAACTGAATGCCAGGAGAGTACCAGAAGAGGAGCTCCCTAGGCCCGAAGGCACCACTGGGTCTTAGAGAGGTTCATGGAGATGGGACAAGAGTGTATAAGCCTTTTGCTTATACATGAGATCCCCCTGAGCCAAAGCCAATTCAGAAATAACTACCTACTGCAAATCTCCCCTATTCTCCTTCCTGAAACTATATCAAAGGTCAAAAAAATCTTGTGAACCACCAAAAAAATTTCACAAGTTAGAATGCCAGAGTACTCCCAAACCAAAAGGACCAAACACCTCCAGCAGACCAGCTCAAAAGCCACACAAGTTACAACAGCGATGAAGAGACAAAAGAGCATTTGAAGGTAGTTTAAGTTATGACGACTCGAATAAAGAGCAATTATTTTCCTTCAGATTATGAAAAATGTTTGGATTTATTAGAGCCAGTTTGGGCAACAAGGCCCTGTAATGGTCAGTCCCACTCACTACCACAGGAACTATCAAGTTAGAACAACATCCCTGTAAGATGATCGTCCTGGGGTGCCCAGAGCCTTGGAAGCATTCTCACAGTCTGACCTAAAAAGGTCCCTTATAACAATTCCTCATCAGAACACATCAGATGGTTCTCCGTGTTTTTCATGGCTGCACTCTTTTCAAATGGAAACAACAAAAGGGAAACAAGTGCCTTTCAATTGGTTTGTGGTAGTTAGGTGCCAGCCAGTGGATTCTGACTCCGTGTACGACAGAAAGAAACACGGCCTGGTCTTGCCCTCGCCTTGAGATCTTCCTGCCTTTGGGCGTATTGTCTCAGCAACCGTGCCAATCCATCTCCTCGACGGTCTTGCTCTCTTTTGCTCACCTTCTGCTTTATATGCATAATGTTCTTCTCCAGGGACAGGCCCTACCTGATCGCATGTTCACATTCAAAGCATATGAACTGAAATTGCATCATCCTTAAGACTTACTTAACAGATCATTTAGGTCCACTAATAATAAAATATATTATTTATTAAATCGTTAAGAAATGAGTCTTAAGTGAACATTTCAATTGCAGGCTGAGATTTATGTTAACCTGATCAGCTGAAACTGTTTATTAAAGTAAAATTATTATTTAACAATACCTATTTAATAGACTAAATAAAATTTAGAATGTGCTTGTCTTGAAGTTACCGTGGTCATTCAAAAATCATTTTCTACAGAATATTGCTGTCATAACGAGTATCTTGCATTACCATATTTTAACTCAACACAGTTGCTATATGCTTTTTTGCAAAGCACACAAGTCCCTTCCGCATGGCTTTCCTATGCAGTGTCCTGGGGTGTATTCTGGGTGCCCATGAGCATTTTACATGGGTGTATTATATGCAAAGATATGGTGATTAGGCTACGCTGGACTGCTACTCACAATGTTGGCAGGCTGGAAGCCACCCAATGGACCTACAGGAAAGAGACCTGCGGACTCTTTTCCTAAAGATGATGGCCCAGCAAGGCCTGCGGGGCAGTTCTGTTCTGTCACAGGGTTCCAATCAAAGCAACCAGCAACAACAGGTCATCTGCTGGCTATGATTTTAAGACTGCACAACAGAGATGGTTCTCCTGCTCATGAGTATTGCATGTGCAGGCAGACATGAGGCTCCCCCCACTTGAAGCTCCCTGACTCACATGGGGACCCAAACCGGCAAGAGCTCTGGCATCTGGCACCCACCCACACTTTTTGGTGACTGCATGTGTGAGTCTCCTGGACTGCAATAACAAATGATCACAGACTGGGTGGTTGAAACAACAGAAATCTATGCTCTCACAGTCTGGAGGACAGAGTTTATAACCCAGGGGCCCAAAGAGCTGGGCTTGCTCTGAGGTTAAGATTCTGCCTCCGGCAGTTTCCAATGGCTCCAAGACTTCCATGGCTCCTGTGGCAGTTACATAATCTCCTGTCAATTTGTGAAGGGGTGGAGACTAGCCTGTCAGTCATGTCGCAGCTTGATGACCTCATTTTGGAGATGCTACAGAGATAAATACCTCATTGGAGAAGGGACACAAAGACTCTGCTTCTTCTTCCTGCTGACAAATTACATGAAGCTACACGGGTGCCCTGAAGCTGGAGGAGTCACATGGAAACCCACACCAGCACTGAGATGTTAACACCACTACTGGATCCACAAGACTTTCATCCCACTGGCCTGTGATCTTCCTGCATTCAGCCCCATTGCATCTGTTACATGAGTCTGAAGAGGAATTTATAGACTGGCATCAGACATATGGGCTAATATTGGACTTATGAACTTGGATTCATTATGAACTGGGTTGGAATTTCATTATGAACTGGGTTGGAATTTTTGATCATATACAATTATTCTTTAATATAAAGCCCTCTCTTATACACATGTGAGTGTCTCTGAATTTGTTTCTCTAGTCAACTCGAACTCACACAGCTCCTGGCAGCAATAACTTCAGTCTCTGCTTCTATCTTCATGTGGCCATTGCCTCTCTGTTCTCCTCTCATAATCCTTCTCATAGAAAGATGCCAGCTTTTAGATTTGGGGTTCCCTTAAATCCAGAATGATTTCACCTAAAGATCTTTAACTAGTTACATCTGCAAAGACCCTGTTTCTAAATACAATTGCACGCTGAGGCCCTGAGTAAATATGAGTTTTGAGGGCCACAATTTACTCCACTGCACTGAAGCTAGAAATGCAAGCACAGGCATTAAATGCATCAGCCCAGAAGTGACACCCCTCACTGTGCTGAGAGTCCACTGACGAGAACTAGTCACATAATTCTACTTACCTACAAGAACCACAAAACCAAAGGAAACGCACTTTTAACTCCAATGCGTAGTGGCCCTAGTGGATGGAGTAAAACTGCCCCTGTGCATTTACAAGACTGTGAGTCTTTACAGGAGTAGAAAGACTGGTCTTTCTCCCATGGAGTGGTCGGGGTGTCTTCAAACTTCTTGCCCTGCACTTAGCAGCGCAAAGCCGCAAGGGCTCCTGCCAGAGGGTTGTTTTTTTAAAAAATAAGTAACTCTATGTACCCAGGAGAAGTGAGCCACATATTTGTTGTTGTTGGTGGTGGTGGTGGTGGTGGTAAGTGCTATTGAGTGAGTTCTGACTCACAGTCACTCTAAGTATAACTGAACAAAACATTGCCTGGTCCTGAGCCATGTTCACAATTGTTCTTATGTTTCATCTCATGGTTAGGGTCATGGTGTCAATCCATCTCATCAAAGATAGTCTAATTCTTCAATACCCCTCTCATTTACCAAGCATGAAATCCTTTTCTGGGGGCTGCTTTCTCCTGAGAGAGAAGCCTTTAGCAGAGAAGTATCTGCATCTTTGCGCCTAACGAGCGCTCTGGCTGAACTGCTTCCACGATAGATTTGTTTGTTCTCTCAGTAGTTCAGGATATGTTCAAGACTCCTTGTCAGCGTCATCGTTCGAACGCATCAATTGTGCTTTAGTTGTCCTCCTTCAATGCGCAACGTGCACATGCATACGTGGCAAGTGAAACTATCATGACTTGGGTCAGGCACACCTTAACTCTGAAAGTGACATCCTTCCCTTTTGAAAGTTTAAAGAGCTCATGTGCAGCAGGTGGACTTAATGAGCTCTTAATGGCTGTGTCCATGAGCATTAAATGTGGGTTCAAGCAAGAAGGCCTTCACAACTCCGATCCTTTCTCAGTGTATCATGATGGTACCGACAGGTCCATTTGTGAGGGGTTTGGTCTTATTTACATTGAGTGGCCATATCCATACTGAAGGCTGCCATCCTTGTTGTTCATCAGTAAGTGTTTCAGACCCTTCTCACTTTTGGCAAGTGTGTTAGTCCGGGTAGACTAGAGGAACAAATTCAAGAACACGCATATGGATATAAGGAATGGGTTTATATTCAAGAGGAACAGGACATTGAGAAAACATTCCAGCCCAGTCCAGCTCAAAGTCACAAGTCCGATATTAACCCATATGCCTGAAATCAGTCCATAAAGTCTCCTTCTGACTCACAAAGTCACAGGTCAGTGGGTACAGAGTCCCGGCACCGACAGGGGTCTCCCCATGGCTCCTCGCTTCCAGGGCTCAGGGTCCATCAACAACATGCTGCTCCAACTTCAGAGGTCCGGCTCCATCAGGTCAAAGCTGTGTGGTCTCTCCACCGGCTCTTCCAGCTTCTCGGATGCTGCCAGCTTGTCTTGTCCGTGATTAATTGTCTCTGAAACTAACTCCCAACAACTGGGGAAGATGATAGCTTCTCATCTTCACGAGGGAAATATCGCGAGATTTCCCAGGAGTCTCAGGTGAAAGCCATGCCCACACGGATGCCTCATCGGCTACTCAATGACTTTCTCCAGATTAACAGGCCAGACTCCACCCCTACATTTCAATCATAAAATTAACATAAGCACATGACTGCCACAGCAAGCAAGATTCTGTCATCCGCATATCACTGGTTGCACATAGATCTTTCTCCAAACTTGATGCTATATTCTCAATCACTTAGTCCAGCTTAATGCTCACCATACAGATTGATTAAGTATAATGAGAGCCTTAACGCTGATGCACATCTTTCCTGATTTTAAACCAAGTAGAATTCTCTTCTTCTGTTGATACAACTGCCTCTCATTCTATATATAGGTCCTAGATGACCACAACAAAATGGTCCAGAATTCTCATCCTTCTTTATGTTACCGAAACTTTGGTATGATCCACAGAGTTGAATGTCTTTTCATAGATAATAAAAACATGTTTCTAAACAAGTTTCCTGGTATTCTCTATTGTCAGAAAACAGTCATCTTTCATCAGCAACCATATGCCTCATTTCATGTCCGCTTCTGAATCTTGCTTGAATGACTGGCAGCTCTCTGTCCATGTACCGCTGCAAGCCTGGTGGAATGGTCTTCAGCAAAATGGTACTTGAGTGGGACAAAAATGATGCGGTTGCATAGTTTCTGCATCCGTGGGCTCCCCTTTCTTTGCAATGCATACAAATATGGAATTCTCGTACTCCATTGCCCAGGTCTTCCAAGTTTCCTGGTATAGGTGAGTGAGAGCTTCCACTGCTTCATCAGATTGTTGAAACATTTTAATTGAGACTCTGTCATTTCCTGTAGCCATGTTGTTGGCTAATGTCTTCAAACCTGCTGGACTTCTTCCCTGAGACCCCACTTCTTCCTCCAGACATCTCTGGCCTGTCAGCTTGCCACACCATGGTGACTTGTGTGTTGCTGTGATGTTGGAAAGTGTGTCACTGGTAATTCAAACACCAGCAGGTTTCAGCAGAGCTTCCAGAATAAGAAGGGGAAGAACGAGGCTGTCCACTTGGGAGAAAGCACCCACTGGAAGCATTTTGAATAGCACTGGAACATTGTCTTCTCCATAGAAGGGGAGGATTCCATCACTGACCCTCCACTGACCTTGCTCTTCTCCTGCATCCTGTCATCCATGACCACGGCTGCCAATGAGACTTGCATGTGTCCAGTCCTGCCTGACACTGTGTGTGCGTTTAATTATTATCTTCTTTTTCAGTTTAGGGAAATGCTAGGAAACTCATCTGTTATGTTCTCCAAGCCT
>PVJH01028529.1:0-27220 GCA_004026705.1 Nesogale talazaci
TTTTGATTTTTGTTCTTTGATACCTGATTGTTTCAGCACCTCATGATTGCACAGGTAAGTGATCTTCTTTTATGGTGGGTTTTGTTGCTTCTGAGCTAGATGGCTGCTTGTTTGTGCTCAAGCCTTTAAGACCCCGGATGCTCTAGCTTTTGATAGCTGGGTCCTTCTGCTTTCTTCACCACCCTTGCTCATGCTCTTAGATATCCTCAATTGGTACATTGGGGATGTGTGCATACAGTGATATGTTTGTTTTGTTTTGTTTTTTTTCTGCCCCATTTGATGTCTATTGCCTAGACCTTTTACCACTTTCACCACCATCTGACCATGCTGGCTGTTGTGCTTCTTGTGTGTGGCTGTGGTCTCATCTCAGGTAAATGGTCTAATGTTTATCTTCAGGCTTTCAAGACACTTGATATATCCTTTGATGGCTGGGCACCTTCAGCTTTCTTCACCACATTTGTTTGTGCACCCATTTTACTTCAGTGATTGTGTTGGGCCATTGAGCCTCTTCACCACATTTTAAAAACACCTGGCAAGTGACTAGGGAGCCCTGGTGACTTAGAGTGCAATCTGTTGGGAAGCTATTCATAGGGCAGCCATTGGAAATCACCAGCTGCTCCACTGGAGAAAGATGATGTCTTCTGTTCCTGGGAAGGTTTCCAGTCTTGGAAACTCACAGAGGCACTTTTGCTCTGTCCTATAGAAGCTATGTGTCAAAGTTGAATATGTGGGATGAAGTATGCTATGTACTCTTGAATCAGAAATGAAAAACAGTGATACCTTCCTGATGGATTTCTAAGTTAGACACTGAACTGCTAAGCAAAAGGTCTACAATTAAAACCTACCAGCCACTCATAGGAGAAAATGACGTTGCCTGCTGGCTTCCAAAAAGATTTATTGCCTTGGCAACTTTATTTAGGCCATCTGTTATGTCAGAATTGACTCAATGACAGAGGGTGGGTAAGACACAATGACCAATGCTAGTAAAATACATAAAATATGGATAGAAAGTTTGATGCATGTGTACAGGTAGGCATTATTGAATACCTTAATAAATTTTAAATTAAAAGTGTTTTGATTGGTGTAACATATATAGAAAATTTTGCAAACCATATTTCTATAATTTAATGTTCACATAATGGATATATCCCTGTCACCATACTGTAGACTATATGAAACAGTAACCCTAGGAACTCCCTCAAATCTGCTAATAATCACCATCCCCTATACATATGTATTTATTCCATACACATGTTATCTTTTCTTTTTCACATATAGTTTTGAGTGGAATTGCTAAGAAGTAGACATTCATATTTAGTATATATGGGATAATGTTACAACACCATAAATTTGGCAGATAAGTTTGTAAATGTTTTACTCTTATTTTCTATTGAAAAATCTCAGGTCCGTATCGTAGCTAAGTGGAAACAAAGAAATCATATTCATGAGGTACAAGACCTCATGCTTCTTCTCAAAGTTACGGGGCAGTGCATGCTACAGAAAGCAAACTTACAACCTAGTCGTAGAAGAATTCAAAGGCATACTTTATAGGTTATCCAATTATATGCCTGCCTGGCACTTTGTAGATTACATAAATATAAATTTGACCACTATATTGAAGCTCTGTTCAACATTATGGTTAGCATTACATTTTTTCCTTTTAACATAGTGCTTCAAGTTGAAAATGATCATAGACAAAAATGATATTGTATTCTCTATAAATTAGATGTGTGTCTATATGCACACACATGTGAGTGTGTGTATACGCACACAATTTTCAAATAAATAAAGAAAGCAGAACATCGCTCAATTTGCCCTCCTCCCTGCTCCATTTCTCTAGGGAGGTGAAAACAATTTGCTGCTCAGTATTATGCACACAAAGACTCCACTGTGCTTTAGCATAGGGATAGGACAGGGTAACAGCTGCAGCTGAAGCTGGGAAGAAAATCTAAGAAGGCAAAAATGCAATTACCGACTTTGGAACCTGCCCAGGAGAATAGACGTAATCCTTTTTTATCACTTAAGATTTAGACACTTTTAATGAGCTAATGCTATTTGTAGTTTAGTTTCTTTTTGTAAAAGACAAAATGAACACAACCAATACTTCAATACATTTAATTCTCCAAAGCAGTCTTCCTTTCATTTCAAATTGGGACAGTCTATGTATAAAATACTAGAATTTCTCTGGCAGCATTTGTGAAGCAGTATATTGAAAAATTGCATGTCTGCTACAAAAAGGAAAAGCAAAACCATTCAAATTAAAATGAAACAGAACACATTTTTTTACATAAAGTGCCATAAAGACAAGGAAATTGAATGAAAGATCTCAAAAATTTCCTTAGGAAACATTCTTAAATATATTTTCTAATATTTTAATATTGTTTTAACTAGTAAAAATTTTATATAAAAATTTATATGTTATATGAATCAATACAAAACTAATTAAGAGGAAGCATATATATGGGATAGTCTCCAAAGAATGATAGACTGGTTAATAATTCTAAATCACAAAATATTGCTAAAGTAATTCCCATTGATATAAGTAATGTGCTTTTGCTGATCTCTGAAATCAAGGGAAGGCTGAAAACAAGCTCTCTAAGTAACGGACTCCTTAATCTTGGTATCATTGTTGCCATCTTTGATTTAGTTAAGTGGCTTCAGATTCACAGGGAACTGATATTCACTGGAAACACTGCCCAGTCCTGAACAATCCTGATAATTTTTATATAATTGTGGGCATAGTAGCAGATTGGATGCTGACCTATCTCATTGAAGGCTGTCTTCCTTTTCACAGAAATCATATTTGACAAGCATGATGTCTGTAAATGAACTAGTCCCACCTGAAAATGCCCATTGTGTATGAGAAAATCTCACCACCTTCTCCCAAGAATCTTCTAGCAATGTTTCCTTCAAGATAGATTTGTTTGTCCAGCTGGCAGTCCAAGTTATTTTCAATACATTTAGGCAACAGAACAATTCAAACACCTCAACACCTCTCATGTCTTCCTTACTCATTGTCCAGCTTTCACATGCTTAAGAAGCAAGTGAAACTAATTGAGTCAGGTATATATTAGTCCTTAAAGTACACTTTTGCTTCTAATCACTTTGCTGCTTCCAGGAGCATTTGTTGCAGAACCAAGTAAAACAAAATCCTTGGAACTTTGATTTTATCTCTGTTGTGTGGACTTTGGTTGAATTTTCATTGCGTTGCAATCCATTTTGAAAGCCTCTTTCTTTGATCTACAACAGTTCCTATGTTAGTGCAGATTGACTAGAGAAATAAATTCAATCACAACCATATGTGCATTATAAGAAGCTTTATTTCAAGAAGTAATTATAAATCTATAACGCACCCTAGCCCAGTCCAACCGGAGCTCATAAGTCTGATATTAGTCCACAAGTCCCTCTTCAGACACATGTAGTCATATGCAATGGTGTACAGTGTGGGAAGATCACAGACTTGTGGGTACAGTTTTGTGGATCCAAGGATGGTGTAAATGTGGCAGGGTGCCAGCAACTCTGAGAGTGACCATGATCAACATCCTAGCAATCAGCAAGATAGGGTGACAGAGTGAGAAGGAGGCTCCCAGTGACAGGCTGATTTTCACCCCTACACTTTTATACATCGTCAAGTTGACCTAATTTATCTAACAACCACAATCACCTCAAATTCACCTTCATTTCAGCAAGCAAGGACATATCTTCTTCATATCGACAGTTAGCAATCAAATTTCCTCAAATCCTGACACTGTGATCATCTTCATATAGTCCAGATACTTAGGATACTTGCTCATCATATAAATTGAGCCATAAGGTGAAAGGATGCATCATTGATGAATATCTTTCCTAATTTTACATCACACAGTATTTCCTAGATCTGTTTGACCAGCTTCTTGGTCTATAAACAGAATCAGCATAAACACAATTACTTGCTCTCAAATTTACAGTATTTCTTTTTATCATATTTTAAGACCCACACAGTCAAATGTTTTCCTAGTAGTCAAAATAACACAAGTAAACCTTTTTTCTTACATTATTGGCTTTCAGCCTAGATCCATTTGATGTCAGGAATGATATCCCTTTTTACATGTATTCTGAATCCAGGTCAAATTTCTGGCGGGGACCTCTCTTCCAAATTTCTTGGAACAAATTAGACAATGCTTCCAGTATTGCATTGGTTACTGCAATGTTTTCATTGGTAACATGTCAGTTCTTAAAGCTTTATTTTTCTTATGCCTTTAATGGACCTTGATTTCTACCTTTAATACCATTGGTTCTTGACCATGTTCTCTCCTCTAAACATCAGTCAATTCTTTTTGGTACAGTCATTGTGTTTCATTCCATTTTCTTTTGATGGTTCCTACATCATTCAAGGTTTTCAAGAAAGAATTCCTCAGAGATGGACAGCCTATTCCTCCTACATAGTTTGCTTGTAATCTGGAAGCTCTACTGTTGAGGATTTTTGCCTTGCTGAATTCAGAGTCAATCCCCGTTCAGGGAGGCATCAAGAGATCAAATGACACATTGCATTAGGCAAATCTGAGGAACAAGATCTCTTTAAAGTATTGAAAAGCAAGGTCGCTATGCTGAAGATTAAGGGTGTGTCTGACCAGAGCCATAGGATTTTCAATCATCTTATATATATGTGAATGTTGGGTTTTGACTAAAGAAGACCAAAGAATAGATGCATTTGAAATCTAGGGATGGCCATGAATATTGAACATAATATGAACTGCCAAAAGAACAAACACGTCTGTCTTGGAAGAAGTACAGTCAGAATGTACTTTGAAACTCTTTATATAGCAAAGATTTTTTGTTTGTTTGTTTTGTTTTGTTTTTGGCATTGTTGCCCTCTGGTGGTCATGGGAGTTACCCAGCGCTGTTCCTTAGAGCCACCGCTGAATTTGAACTGCCGCAGTCCCACACTCAACCACTTACACCGCCGGGGCTCAGTCCCCAAAGCAAAGTTTTATCTCCTGTACTTTGGAAATGATGTCAAGAGACACCAGTCCCTGAAGAATGGCATGATTCATGGCAAAGTAAGAAGCAAATCTTCAACAAGATGAATCGAGACAGTGGCTACACTGATGGACTCCACTAGACAAACAACTGTGAAGATTACACAGCACCAGACAGGGTTTTGTTTTGTTCCAAACTATTGCTGCGGGTTAGAACTGATGGCACCTCCTAACAACATTTGATATTTTGCACAGGAAATCCCTCAAGATTTGAATTGTTTTCTGAACTTATTACAATTTGAGGTATGTTAACTATGCCATTTCTTTTTGGTTTTCTAACTCCAGGGCTTTGTCCTTTGCACTACAGCTCTTTATTTCGTCTTCATATATTGCCTTGGAAATGTTCTCTGCAGCACTTCTGCTTCATCATTTCTTCCAAATCCTTTTGCTACTCTACATTCAAGATCAAGTTTCAGGGTTCTCTAAAGACAGTCACTTTCATACATGCACTTTTTATCCTTTTTAAGTGAAATTTCATTTGCTCAATTGTATGGTGCTCCCTGTATAACCCAAAACTAATCTAGTCTTGAGTCATTAATGTTCAATGTGTCAAATATACACTTGCGATGGTCTCTAAATTCAGGTGGGATATACTAAAGGCTACACTTTATTTTTCATGAATTTATTTAATTTTCTTTATCTTCAACCTGCATTTGCCTATGAGCAACTGATGATTGGTGAGCCACTGCTCTGCTTTTGACTGATGATATTGACCTTCTCCATCACCTCTCTTCACAGATGTAGTTGACTTGGTTTCTTTATATTCTACCCATTGAAACCCACATTTACAATGTATTTTTAATAGAAAAGTATTTGCAATAAAGAACTATCGGTTTGATAAATTTCTATCACATGACATGTAGGTTCATTTCTATAACTATGGTCAGATTTTTCAACTACAACATTTCTATTTGATTCCAAATTTTTCATCTCAATTGCCAATAATTATCAATGCATTTTTAAAACTGTTTTATTGGGAGTTCACACAACTCTTATCACAATCTGTGCATATATTCATTGTATGCAAAGCACATGTGTACATTTGTTGCCATCATCCTTCTCAAAACATTTTCTTCCACTTAAGCTCCTAGTACCATTTCTTCCTTTTTCCACTCCCCCGTCCCTCATGGACCCTTGATATTTTATAAATTGTTACTATTTTGTCATATTGTGCACTGTCCATTGTCTCCCTTTGCACACTTACCTGTTGTCCATACCCCAGGGCGAAGGACATATGTAGATCCTTTTAATAGGTTCCTCCTTTCTACTCCACCTTCTTTCCACTCTCCCTGTACTGCCCCTCTCACCACTGGTTCTGATCGCAGTATATTGGACTGGTTGGCCATCCTGGCCTCCTGTTTCAACACTGGTTCTAAAGGGATCATCAGTCCTGGATTCCCCATAGCTCCGGTTCCTGTCTGTACCAGAGTACATCCTCTGTATCTAACTGGATTTGTAAGGTAGGATTCAGATTATGATAGTGGGAGGAAGCATTTATGAGCTAGAGGAAAGTTGCATGTTTCATCATTGCTACATTGTACCCTGACTGGCTTGTCTCCCCCCCCAGGAACCTTCTATAAGGGAATGTTGCTTAGTCTACAGATGGACTTTGGGTCCCCACCTTCACTCCCCCTCATATACAATGATGTAATTTTTAGTTCTTTGATGCCTGATACCTGATCCCTTCAACATCTCTTGGTCACACAGGCTGGTGTGCTTCTCCCATGTGGACTTTGTTGTTTCTCAGCTAGATAATTTAATCTTTTTAAGCACCATCAGCTTTCTTCACATTTGCTTATGCACACCATTGTCTTCAGCGAGCATATCAGGAAGGACGGTGGACATGTAATCCATGTGGATATGATTGTTGTTCTTTGATGACTACTAACTGATTCAATTGACTCCTCGTGGTTGCACAGACTGGCGTGCTTCTTCCATGTAGACTTTGTTGCTTCTGAGATAGATGATTGCTTGTTTACTCTCAAGCCTTTAAGACTCAATACACTATATCTTTGATAACCAGGAACCATCAGCTTTCGTCACCACTTTTGCTTGTGCACGCATTTGTCTTCAGTGATTGTGTTGGGAAGGTGAGCATCAAGGAATGCCAATTTAATAGAACAAAGTATTCTTGCATTGAGGAAATACTTGAATGGAGGTCCAATGTAAGTCTGTTGCCTTAATGCTAACCCTTTAAGTAGATGCAGGTAGATCTATTTCCCCATCATCATATATAAATATATTCATCTGTTTATGGCTATATTAGACCACCCAGTCTCCAAATACCCTCCTCTATTTCCTTCTACTTTTCTCTTATCCCACTATCATGCCCATTCTCCCATTTGAATTTCAGTAATTTCTCTTTGTTACATTACTCCTGATCAATCCCAGTCTGGCCTGTTACACCCACCATGCCACTGATCTTGGATCACTTGCTATTCCCTTATCCCTGGAATGGACACCACCACCTCCTTCCCCTCCATCTCCCATGTCCCTCTGGAACCATCAGTCCCATTGTTTTCTCCTCCAGACCCCTCATGCAGTCTATCTTATCTAGGCAGACCTGCAGAGACAACATGTGCAGAAAAACAAGACATCGCCAGATGAAGCGACAAAAGAAAACAAAACAATGACAATAACAACAAAAACAGATGTTCAGAGAAATATATAAATAAGTAAAACAAAATAAAATAATAATAATAATAATAAAAGAAAAACCTGTAAATATTTCACGGTCCATTAGTTGACCTCCAGGAATGTCACCCAGCTGAATCCCATGGGATGCCCGTAGTGTTCCTTAATGCCTGGGATAAAAAGGAGCCCTGTGGCATCCTGCTAGGAGCGTCAATTACCTGGAGGCTGGAAGTTTGCAATGACTAACAATCCTTGGGGGGAAAGAGGAGGCTTTCTACACCCACAAAGAGTTAGTCTCAGAAAGCCACGGGCCAGTTTGACCTTGTCCTTCAGGGTCTCAAGGAGTCAGACTCCACAGCAAGGCAGAATGTGGGGGTGAGTTTTTTGTTTTGAGTGAGAAAGCCTAATTATTAATCTTTATCCCATCTTATTTTTAATGATCTGCAATTTCTCTCAGATCAGGCTATCTCACACTCCATATCTGATTATTAGTGGATGCTTCCAATTGTTTGCCGACTCATTTTAGGTCATGGTACATCGGCAAATGCCTGTGAGTTTCGCTCCGTCGATTCATCATGAACAATTAAATACAAGGAGGCAGCACTTTATTAGCAAAGTCCTTAGTGTCTTCCAGTTGGAGGGTCTCGAAATCAGGAACAGCTGCTCCACAACTCATAGTTTCCAGGACTCTTCTCTCACAACTGGATGGCTTGATCTTTCTTCATAGACAATTTTAGACAATTTCAGGAATCTCCATCAATCCTGTCAACAATGAAAGCGGTGTGCAGGTAGTTGGAACAATGGAAACACAGCTTCCACCCTCACCTCCGTGCACAATTTATTGCAGTGTGGTGGAATAGCAAACCAATATTCCTTGAGGTTGTCTTCCACAACAGAAGACCAAGCAAACAGAGGCTTCTGAGGAGAACTACTATTTCAATAAAGCCCAAGAAAAATAGGTTGGCTTAAATGACTATATTTCAAAGGGATAAACCTTGCAATATTTCCAAAAGATATAAGATGATCATGGGAGATTTTTCCCCTTTTATTATTAATTTTGTGGAAGTTTATAAAGCAGATCATTTTTCTGTTCAATAATCCATAGATATGTTGTTTTTATCCCCTTGAACACCATCCCCACTATGAAAATTTCTTATCCCCCTCTTCCCTGTATTTTCTGTTCACATTATTTTTTTCTTTCATAGTGCTCCTCATTTTCGTCATTTGGCTAATGCTGCCCTTTTTATTGCAAATGGGTGATTCTTCTAAGGTTAAGCATGCATTGATATTGAAAGAACAGAAATTGTAAACCTCTGATTTTGTCTTCTATCTTGACAATGGACCTGATTGTTCTTCAAAGATATTAGGATTTTCTATGAGAAAAATTTTCCTATTTTACCTTATCCATTCTAAAGCTCTGATGACTCACTTATTTTGCTTCCCAAAAGGAACCCTACTGGAGTTGTTTAAGGAGACCCAAATTACAGTTTTTACATAGCAAAACTCACAGAGTACAGAATTCTTTGTGGAACAGTTGCCAAAAAAAAAAAAAATGAAACAGACAGTGGAATCTTCCCTTAGACAAGACAGGCAGAGTCAGCCTGCAGGCCACAGTCTGCAGGGGGAGTCAGCAATATTCAGTAGTTTGGGAGCTTAGCAAAGCTGGCCCCAATGAAATCTGGGACTCAAGCAATGCATGGCGACAGGAACCACCAGCCTCAAACTCAAGTGATGTGTGCAGCAGCAGCAATAGAAAGCAGGTGTCGATGGACTCTCAAGCTCTAGCAACATGGTCCACTTGGCCACAGGTAGTGTAGCGCAGAGGTTGAGGCAAAGAACTAGCTGAAACAGCAGCTCACCAGGAAGTAAGAGAGAAAATGGATGGTGGTCATCATCATTATCTTGGACACCATGAAAGGCTGCTCCTCCCCATTTCCAAGAGATAATTATTTCCCTGTAACATACATACTCCTCTCCACACTCCTTTAGACAAGACAGTGGGTTTCAATTATCACTCTGCTAGGAGTTTCTGTTGAGTTGAAGTGATCTACATAAATTGTATTGCAACAACTGAACGGCTATCTCCCTCTCCCCATATGATGAAAAACTGACCCTAACTGAAACAAAGTTTCCAAAGATAGTGGATTTTCCCATAAGCAATAGTTTCAGATTTGATCATTTGTTTAATAAAAATCTATGATTTGTAGCAAAGCATTATGACTTGCCCCTTGGAGAGTGTGTGCATTTGTGTAAGCATTAAAGCTAAACAAACTAAAAAAAAAAACAAATATATTTTATTGTTGCTGTATCATTAGAAAACTACTTGACTCAGTAGCAAGCTGGCTGTAACAAAGTTATTATGTGCAACGTTTTTTAAATTTATCAAAATGAGTGGACTCTTGCTGTAGGGTAATGAAACAAGTGTCTCTTTTGAATCTTTGTTCAGCCACTTGTGATCATACAGAGAGGGTTTGCTAGTGCTAAAATTTCTTACAAAAATTTACAAGTCACTAGGAAGAAGAAGCTGATTTTCTGAACATGATTGTTCTATAGGAAGAAATTGTTTGTGCAGAACTTGTGAAACTTCATGATATTCACAAGTTCATTCAATGGCATCAATGTGACCAACCAATCAGAGGAACACAAGCTGCTTCTTTTTGTGACACAAATTCTCACTTCCTCTCTAAATCTTCTTCTGAGTTTTTAGTAATATCAAATTACTAATCATATTGCTTCCTTGGCATAAAATTATTATTATAAGTCACTGGTCATATGCCAGGGGTAGCTTGAGTGGCACCTGTGCAGTAAATTTATTTTATCTACCATTGTATTTTTATATCCTACTCCTATCATGGATGCAAGAATGTCAGTAAAACTAAAGTGATATTTAGGCTAGCTTTGATTCCTTCTTTGAATTGTCTCTTGTTATTTTTTTTGCTGTGTTTAAGATACTATTTTTTTCTGAATATCAGCTAACTATGATGCTTGACTCATTGCTCAGAAATTGAATCTTTTCTTTATTCCACTTCTGGTAATTATGGTTCAATATGCAAATTGGTGCTGAAAGGAAAATTACATATTTGTTTAAGCTATGTATTTTAGCCAGGGTAGGAAACATTATGTAGTTAGTCATCTACGAGAGAGTCACCTCTTTTTTTGTAATAAGATTTATTTATGCAATTTGTAGCTAGAAGTATCAATTCACTTTCTTAAATTACAATATGACAGCTTACCTTGTCTTTCGCTATTTTCTGACCTTCATGTTCCAATAGCAATCAGTTGGCGAGTTCTATGTCAACTTCCTACATATTTCTCAAACCTGTCTAATTTAGTATCTCCTAAACTGTCAGACCCATGATCGAAAATTAAACTACATTTCACAAGAATCACTGTATTGAACAACTAGTGGTTCTTCACACATCTACTCTTATGGTGTACACCACAGGATCCCAAACTTATTTTGCCAACCTCCCCCCACCTCCTTTTCAGAAAAATAATTGCTCAGAGTTCCTCTGGCAATAAAAATAAATAAATAAATCATCTATAGCCCCAACCAAGGATAAAGTATAGGTGTCTGCTTCTGCAGCCCCACCGAATCCTTCCAGTGCTCCACCCCCACCCCCAGGACCAGTAGTATCTCTCACTTTGGGAACCACTGTTGTACACTTTTGGGGGCATTGTAAGAGCACATGCTGTTCATTTCTGCTGTTGATACACATAGGCTGGCTAATTTCAAATTATGGAAGTGTACAGAAACAGGGAGAGAGTTTCATACTATCAAGTACCAAGCAAGTTGGCCCTATACCTAGTCAACTCCAGTAAGTAATGCATTCCTAATGTTAGGCACCTGCTAGAACCCTGTCATGAATCTTGTCTGCTCTTCGGATGATGAATGGATCTGGGCCAACTGGCCCTGTCAATCAATCTCTCAAGCCCTTCCTTCTTTCCCACTCTCCTCTGCAGGGCAGTGGATTCATTTTCATAGCTTCTTTATTATCGCTAGCAGTTTACTGGTCCTGCATTGGGCTGTGACACCCATGATGAGCAGTTAGAAATCATGTGCTGCTCTGTGGAAGAAGAGGAGGACTCTCTATGCCTGTAAACAGTTAAAATGGGGAAACCCACAGGCAGTGTAGCTATGAGTCAGTCACCATCAACTTGATGGCAGTGAGCTAGTCTTTTGGGGTTCTTTATAAGTCCCAGATTCTCTCATAAGTGCTACTCTATCTCTTCAAAAGAACTTTTCCACCATCTATGCTAATATTTACTAATAATTTCAGATCACAAAATAAATTTATTTCCCTCAAAAGTATTATTTTTGTCATTAAAGTTAGGTCAGATATTTTTTAATGTTTTTAAACTACCGTGTGCTGCATTGCAACATAAGCTACAATTATTATTTTTATTTTATTTTTTTTGTGGCATCACTGCCCTGGTGGGAGTAGGAAGCCCAGCCTTGCTCCTGGAGAGCTGCTGCTGGATATGAACTGTGAAGCCTGTGGGCCACAGTCCCACACACAACCACTAGGCTACCAGGGCTCAGCCACAATTGTTATTTTTTAAATCTACTTTGTGCATATATTTTTTTACTACATGATTACAAATGTCTTCTTTTGATATTCATTGCCATTACTTTTTTATAAAGTATTATCATTCTTAGTGAAATAAAAGAAATATCTATTTTGAGCAAATGAATTAAGAGGTTGTTAAGTGGATTACAGATTTCAAGAAAATTTTTAAATAGATACTCAATAATGTCTTGATTTATAGAAAACAGTTGAAATTATAATTGTTTAAATTCTAGCATCACATTTCTTTTTAATTGTGATGTTATGGAACAGTTTTCCAATGTTTTATCTCAATGATAGTTATAAATAGTACTGACGAATGTGTGGTATTACAAACAATAAAAATTGTGAGAGAAAATAATCTAAATGTTTCAACAAGCAAATATAAACCTGGATTGACTCATCTTTTTTTGCAAAGAACTTTGAAGATTCAATGGATAGATAGTCTACTTGTGCCTGTTGCCAAGGAAGATGAATCAGGGGAGTGCAGGAAATACAGAACAGTAAAATTAAATTGGAAGTGATTTCAAAAATATTTTCAGATTTAAATTGATGGGAAACTTTTAAAAATTGAAGTCAGATTTAAAAGAGGACATTGGACAAGGAATACCATTTCAGATGTCAGATGTGTCTTGCCTGTAAGCAGAAAACACAAGAAAGATGCTTATCTGTGTTTTATTAGCGAGGCTAAGTCATTAATCTGTGGGGATCAAAGCAAATTATGAGTAGCATTGCAAAGAATGGAGATTCCAAACCACTAACGAGGAAAGCTTGTACAAAGAACAAAGGACAATCATTGGAACAGAACAAAGAAATACTACATGGTTTAGAACCAGGGTTTAGATGGGGTCAGAGTGATATTCTATCATTATATATAGTCAATCTCATTGCTGAGAAAATAATCCAGGAAAGGAATTATAAGAAGACACTAGAATTGGACAGAACCTCCTTAACAACCTGCAATATGTAGCTGAAACAATTTTGCTTACTAAAGTACAAGAGGACTTGAAGTACTTCTGGTGAAGCTGAAAGGTGTTAAAATGGACAATACCTTTAGTACTAATTACAAGTCAATATAAGAAATACCTAAAAATCTTCACAATTGTACCAAAAAGCAGCAGAAAGAGATAAAGAGAAAACATTGATGCTGTCAAGAGTTTCATTTTACTTGGGTCCATAATTAAGATTCCAAATAATGAATTTATTGAGGATATCCAATACATTATTTAATGAAATGTGACTCTGATACACATCTTTCTGGATTTTAAATGATTCAGTTTTCCCTTTTTCTGTTTGACATCATATTGAGCATAGACCAGCAAGCACTATCTGACCTTTTGAGACCCTGCCGTGGCCTGTGGATTGCTGTGATGATGGAAGCTATGTCACTGTGTTTAAAATGCAAGTAGGGTCACCCAAAGTGAAAAGGTTTCAGTGGCGCTCCCTGAACAGATCATCAAGAAGAAATTGGTGGCTAAGTTCAAAAGAAGTGACCCCTGTAAACTTTATGAATAGCATGGAAACATTGTCAGATACTGAAAGCCAAATGAATGGAAGCAAAATATTGTTGGTGATCATGTCAGAGAGCATGTTCCTTGGTCTGAAGACACTCGCCATTTGACTGAGGAGGAGTCTCTTTCTCAAAGTTCAGTCAGCTGTGATGATGTGAATGGAGTGGTGCCTGTGGGAGGGAAGCTTGTGGGGTGCTCATTTGCTGGTGTGGTACAGCCATAAAGGAGAAGAAATAGCTGCAAAAATCAAACAATTAGGAATTAGTATGTACTAAATATTAATCTAGAAAATATGAAAAATATTTAAAAATCAGGTGGAACATTGAAGATTGACATCCAAGGCTGGAGTTGGTCATTTCAAATTAGACAGTGGGCCTGTACTGACAATGTTGGATCATAAATTCATATGGGCTACTCTAACCAATGACATAGGTAGATAGAATGGCTGCAACAACTGCTCAAACTTGTCAGTGCCTGCAGGGTGGCACAGGGCAGAGCAGTGTTTTATTCTGCTGTCAATGTGGTCACTCTACAAATGGCACAAACTCCTTGCTGAGAATGATGTCTTGAAGACCTTGACAGTGCGGATCAAGGTTGCAGCCTTCAGTATGGATTGCACCGCAATGAAAAGAAAACTAAAATCTTCACTATTGGACTAATCGTAGAAACATGGTAATAAATGGGGAAGAGACTGAAGTTGACAAGGATTCCATCTTGCTTGAGTTCACAACCAAAACTCTTGGAAGCCCCATCAAAAGACCAAATAAAGAGTTGTATTTGTCAAATCTAACACAAAACCTCTTTTTAAGTGTTGGAGAGCAGGAAGGTTACTTAAAGAACAGGATTAAGGTACACTTGACTTAATCCCTGGTGTTTTCAATCTCCTGGTGTGCACGTGAAATTTGGACACTGACTAAGGAAGATGGAAGAAGAATTGATGGGATTTAATTGTGGTGCTCAAGAGGAATGGTGAAAGGACCGTGGACTTCCAAAAAGACAAAGAAATCTTCCTTGGAAAAATTACAGCTAGAATGTTCCTTAGCTGCAAGGATGGTGACAATTTTGGACATGTTTTAGAGAGAGACCAGCTCCTGGAGAAGGAGATAATGCTTTGTAAAATAGTAAAACAATAAAAAGAGGAAAGTGTCTTCAAATTGGCACAGTGACTACAACCATGGGCCCAGTCATAGGAACAATTATGAGGATGGCAAAAGGCCAGATTGTGACCGGTTTCATTGTGTAAGGGATCCCTATTATTTGAAACCAACTCATGGCCCCAAGCAACAACAAAAACTTTGAATTTATCTGTTGCAGAAAAAATATCTTTAAAATGAAGAACATAAATTTTTTTCTGAAAACTGAGATGCAATTGAACCAATCCATGATATTTTCAAGCACTTTGTAAATATGCAGACTGAACAATGTGCATGGGAGATTGAAGAATTGATTCCTTTTAATTGAGTCTTGGTAAAGAATATTAAATATACCATGGACTGCCAGAAGCATGACTGACAGAAATAAATTGGTCTTAGAAGAGGTAAAGCTGGTGTGCTCTGTAGAACTGAGGGTGGCAATGATCCTACAGCTTGGTCCTGTTATTAGGAGTGACAGGTTCCTGCAGAGGTAATCATCTTGGGTTATGCAAAACATCTCAATGATATGGATTGATATGATGACTGCAACTATTAGTTCAATTTTATCAATGATTATGAGGATAGCACAGGGCAGGGCAGTGATTTACTCTACTGAAAGTAGTCACTATAAATCACATTGGAAACCCAAGGGCAATGACATGTGCACATATCCCTTTACCTTTCATGGGATATAGGGGTGTATCCTTCTTAGAACTATATTTCATTTTCAAATTTGAGATACAAAAAACAGAAATGACAACTATACTTTATACTCATAGCATAAGAAAGAGAAGTATAAAATTAAATCAATAGTATATAGTAGTATAATATTAAATATCTCCATCATTATTCAATTTTCACATTTAATAAAACTTAAATAATAATAACAGGATGCTTACTTTATAAATAATACTTCTCCTGATTATTTTTAACCATGTTATTTGTTCATAAATATTCATTTTGTAGATATTACTTTAGCATAGGTTACTGGGGTCAATTCGGCACCCAAACCAGAAATCACTTGTAAGTGTCCGCCCTTTTTCTTCCCATAAAAAATAGTTCCACTTTATCCTTCCTTGACCAAAATCAAACAAAAGATAAAGAGTAGTCCCTGCATTCTCAACATACTGAGACAAAACCACACACATCAATTATTCGACTTTAGCCTTTTCAAGCTGACCCTCTGCTGGTGGAACCTAGCTGATTTTATATATTCATTTTGAGAAAAATCTCCTTTTCCCAGAAAGAAGAGAAAAACAATATTTATCTTATCCAGGTCCATCCAAAGCAAGGTGCTCTGCTTTCTGTGACTTCAACTTGACAAGTAAAGCCTCGGGCAGGCATGTCGCATCCCTGTCTGTCACTGTAAGGCAACAGAGTGGAAAATACATGAGATAGTGTTGAAATAAGCACATGTAGCGGGTAACTAATTAAGATTAGGGGTAAACAGTGAATGATTTTCTAAATCTAAAACATCCAATCCTTCCACATTTGCCATAGCACAAAACATCCATTACTGTCATTCCACAAACCCTGTTTGAAAAAATATACAGTTCACTCCAGTACAAGTTAAAGTGAAAAAGCAAAAATGTGACTATCTGCAAGTGATGCAAAAATGAGGGGTAACTCTGCCTTTGTTTTACAGGTTTGTCTCATTTAGAATTCAATGTTGACTATTCTAAATTAGGAGAGAAAACTATCTATTAACAAAATTAGAAAAAAAGAACATATTCTATTTCTTTCTCTGTATGTCTATCTGCTTACTTGTCTACCTACATATCTGTCTATCTATCATCTATCTATCATCATTTACCTATCAAATCATCTAAAGGTGTGGAAGCTGGCACACTATGCAGAAGAACTTTACAATTAGCTTCTCACTTTGTATTTCATTTTACTTTGAATTTTATCTGAAACTTCCTGAGTGTCATCCCATCAGTTTTCTTATTTTTATGCTTTATTTTATTGCTGTATGTATCCTTGGGGGGCTATTTATGTCACATTCTTTACATATTTTCTAATATAATGTGGAAAGAAGCAAATAAGAAAAATTGCATGCAAGTAGATTATTTATAATAATGATGTGTCAATTTTGTTAACAGAGTACAGACTGGAAGGGCAGTAGATTCGTATCCATTGGTTGTGTTTTCTTTTCTATCCTCCACATATTTTCTTTTCTATTTCCATTTACTTCCAAATTCTGTAAATGCACTAATCTTTCAAAATAAAAATTTACAAATGCTAAAAAATTAAGCTTTTATGATGCTTGCTTGATTTCTTATTTCACTTTTGTAACATTCTTTTGTGTCCTACAGCTAATTAAAGTTGAGTCAGAGAGTGTCAAAGCAACTGTACATTTTCTTCTGGTTCTCTCCTAAGTTTCTTATTGTTGTTCTCACTACCTTCGTACCATGGCACTTAGTATTCAGAATTGCTAATGGTAAAACTATAATCACATTGTTGTGGTGATTGTTACGTGCCATCAGTTGGCTCTGACCCACAGCGACTGTATGCGCAATGAAATGAAACAAAGAGTTTCCTGTGCCAGACCCATTGATGCAACCATTGTGTCCGTCCATCTTGTTGAAGGCATGACGTCCTTCTGCATGGACTGTTCTCTACTGTAAACATGTCCAAACTACGTGATATAAAGTCTTGATATTCTTGCTCTAAGGAGTACTCAGTCCTTACTTTTTGTAATACTGATTGGGTTGCCCATTTAGTAGTTCATGGTACTTTCAATATTCTTCTCCAGCACCACATTCAAAGATAGCAATTATTCTATAGTATTCTCTATGCAATGTTCAACTTTCACATGCATATGAAGCAACAGGGACTGGCATGGCTTGAGTAAGGTGCGCCTTAGTCCTCATAGTAATAGCCTTGCTTGTCAGTTCCCTAAAAAGGTCTTGTGCAGCAGTTTTGCCTAATTCACTACATATTTTGACCATTTGACTGACAACTTCAAGCTTTGTTCTAGCTATTATGATGTCACCTATTGTTCCATTTGTGAGAAATTGGGCAATCTGCCTTACATTGGGTTGTAGTAAAATCTGAAGGCTGAAATTCTTGACCTTCATAAGCAAGTCCCCCCACCCCTCAATTTTAGCAATCAAATTGTATCACCTGCATTCCACCTTTCTCTAATCCTGATGTCACTTTCTTCTTTATATTAGATTTTTCTTTGATGATTTGCTCAGCCTACAGGTTGAATAAATATGGTGAAAGGATACAACCCTGACACACAGCTTTCTAGACTTCAAAACAGGCAGTATTCCCTTGTTCGGTAAGCACATCTGACCCTTGATCCATGTACAAGTTCCAAACAAGCCCACAGAAGTGTTCCATATTCTCATTCTTCTCGGTGATAGCCACATCTTATTACGGTGTACATAGGTGAATGCCTTTACATAGTCAATGAAACAAGTAAGCATATTTGGGCGTACTCTGTTTGAGCCATTGGACATCAGCAATGATTTGTTCTGTGTCTGTTTCTGAACCAGTCTGAACATATGGCAGTTCCCTGTCAGTGTGTTTCTGCAACCCTTTTTGAATAATCTTAGAAAAATTTTACTTGTGTCCCTTCTCAAGGATATTGTTTCATACTTTGAGCATTCTATTGGGTCACCTTTCTTTTGAATTAATACAAATATGGATCTGTTCCAGTTCATTGGCCTGGTTGCTCTCTTCCAAATTTCCTGGCATAAATGAGGGATAGATTCTTCAGATTACTAACAGAAATTGAAGTACAATGTTAGTGTTCCTGATGTAGATAAAATAATGCCTGCTCACCAGCACTCGGGAGAAGGAATCTTTCATACTCTAGGAATCTTTCATACTCTAGCATGTGAGGCTTTACCACAAAGCATAGTGAGATTGAATGGAATCATCACAATTTCGTCTTCTGTTTCCCTACTAGAAGTAAACTTTGAATTTGTGGAAATGTCACAGATTCAACTCAAAAGCAATCCTTTTATATTTTATCAGTGTATTATTGATAATTTGGAGTCACTTGAACAACTCCTTCAAGTATAATGTCATTTTATTATCATGGTTCAATGCCACCATATACAAATTTCACCATATTGAATGGTGATATAAATAACATATAAGTTTATAACTTATAAAATAGGTAACAACCATTTGTTATATTTGCAATTTATCTGTTTCAAATTCTCTCTCTCTCTCTCTCTCTCTCTTTCCCCTTTACACCAAAACATAACAACTGACAGAGGGCATTGTTTTCCATTTGAAAATGCCACATTGAGTAACAACAAAGAAAACATATCAAATATAAATTTAAAAGCTACTTAGTTCCAGTGAAATTATTACTTTCTTCCTTCGTTACTAATTCCAGACTTCTCAAATCTACTTTTCCAAGATTTGCAGCTGTTTAAATTCCATTTCCTAGAGGTGAAAAGATAGATTCTTATCAATCTGTCATTTATGTGGCTGAAATACTTCCCTGTAATAGCAGCACAAGGAAAGATTCCTATGAACTTGTCAGACTATACTATAAATCCAATGAACTCAAAGTATACTATCACCCAGTTTTCTTCCTATTCATCAAATTTTATGAGAGGTCTGAAATATTCAGTTAATAATGCCAGCTTCTACTTCATGTACTTTTGTCACATCCATAATTCAGTATATGAAATCTTAAAAATCAAAACCATTGCTATTTATTTTGACTCATGGAAACCCCATGCACTTCATAACAGAACTATTCTGGGAGCTTTCACTGATTTTAATCTCTATGGAGGTAGTTTTGCAGACCTTTCTTTGAGCTGAAAACATTTAGGCTCACAGCTAATGGCAAAGTGCTCATGCCATCCACGCTCTTTTTGTGTAACCGTAGTCTTAAAACATTTAGGTTAATGTGCTTCAGGATTATGGGTATCAAGTTACCCAGTTTAAAATCGGGTCACTCTGTGGGGTTGGGTGGAAATAGCCTCACACTTTCATTTCAGACATGCATTTGGAATAGAACAGAATAAAAAAAGAGTGTAATTGTTCATTTGTTGGAGGAAGGGGCTATATACTGATGTCAATAAAATGTCCTTGATTTTTTAAATGAGCAAAAGAAACTTCAAATTCATAATTGCATCTGCAGTATGAACAGTATGAATAACTGTAATTTGGAGCAGGACACATCACTTCAAGATTTTATCAGTACAATAGCATAATTTTTCTTCCCATTGCAATTTAGCATAATCTTCAAGTGATAGCAGTTATATCACAATTGGCACCTTTAAATCACATACAATTGCACAAAAATTGAGAGAAATTATTATTTTTGCCTAATCTATTTATTGGTTTATTTTTCAACAGTTGTATTGGTAAGGATTAGCATATTCACTATTAGCATATGATTTAATAGTTCAATCATTCAGGCATATGAAGGAGAATTGAGCAATCAATCATCCCACTTTAATTTAAGTGGGACCCCCCCCCCCCGGCTGAATCTTCTTTGAAATGAGTTATGCAATCGCAATACTTCCTATTGTTCCCCCCTCCCTCCTTGTCCTCGTCATTTACTCCTAAGTTTCTCATCTGCTCCCTGTCATCTCCCCTGACCACTGAATCTCCTCTATCCTCTTCCATCAGTTGTTATCGTTATGTATCCACCCCTCCTGCGCTTCACAGCTGAGAGAGCCAACAGCAAAGAATGAAAAACAAAATCCAACTACGGGTTAAAAACAAAATAAGATAAAGACAAAAATGCAAATAATACAAAAGAAGGTAAAGACCTCTACTAACATTTTGAAAACTGGGAAGAAATTTCTGCCATGGAATTAGTAAGGGATGCTTGCACCCAGAACAGACTTAGGTCCTGTCTTTGGAGTGGATAGCTGGCCAAGAATTGACTTTTATCCAGCAGAATCAAGATTACGATGGTCTCTGCATATTAGTAAAGCTGTTCAAGATGCTTACTTGTGACTAGAGTGGCCCTGCAATTGGATCTGTCTGTCTAGATACTGTGCAGATGGGTTTGGGCTCCCACTGTCCTTCAGAGCCCCCCACAAATTGGTTGTTCATAAGCTTTGCTCTGCTGCTCTTGTCCTCACCAGATTCAAATTTTATAATTGTTTTATTTGGATCACACAAGCTGGTGTGCTGCTGGGTGAAGTTACTTGACTGCTCTCTCTTAGATGATTGTTTTTTTTGTAAACACAAGCCTTTAAGACACTAAACACTATTCCAACTGATAGCTAGGCACCATCTGCTTTCTTCACCACACATTGTTTTACCATCCTTATCTTGAGTCATCGTTTTAGGAAGGTCAGTTTGCAGCAAAACCATGACATAAGAACTAATTTTTCTTAAGTTTAAGCTAAGATTTAGTAAGAGACGAAAGCCCATTCCTGAGTCTGTGCTTCTTTTTTGTATTTGCTGTAGCATGGGTGCTAATACATATGTCACATCATTCTGTAGTTCAAACATAGTTATACATTTCTTCCATAATCTCTTCCATAATCATTCATGTCTGTTGGGGAAGAGGAGAGAAGGCTGACCACGAAGTGTGGGCAGAAGAGACTGGGGATGTTCTTGGGATCATTAGTTATGAAGGGTCTACAGTGGAAGACAGTATTGACCTGGGACATGTGAGAGAATCCCAGGAACCCAGGCGAAGTGACACAAAACACTGGGAAACAGAATCCTAGGTCTTCAGGCTACATGTCATTCTTCAGAGGTTTCATTGGTGAGACTTTAAATGGGAAATCCACTGGTTGAACAGGACTCTACTGCACACACACTTATAACTTGAGGACATGAACTATAAAACTCATGGTGTTTGTGGTAGAACCAGCAGCAGTACCAAGAGTGGTGTAATGTTGAATGGTGAACAAACAAGATCGTGGTACATCAATATCCAATATTCTGTATTAAGACATGCAAAATGATGACAATTCAGGGAGGGTCATTTTGTTATATTCTGTTTGTGCTCATTGATATTAGGGAATACCCCTGTGGCCGTTACATAATGTCCTGTCAACTTGTGAAGGGGCAGAGTTTAGCCTGTCAATCAGATCACAGTTAGATGACCTCATTTAAAGGTAAGAAAGGGGTAAACTGCTCATTGGAGGCCAGATACACCCACTCCCTGCAAGACATTCCTATTGACAAGTCACTTGGAACTATATTTATGGCCTCCAGAATCTTAAAGCTGAAAAAGTCAAGTGGAGACCCACAGCAGCTCCAAGATGCTGCCACCACCAATGGATTGACAAGACTTTCCACCCCCTGGCCTCTGATCTTCCTACATTATGCATCTTTGCATTTGTTGCTTAAGTCTGAAAAAGAATTTATAGACTGGGCTAATGGGCTAATGTTGGATTTATAGAGTTGTTCTGGCCTGGGCTGGAAGATTTTGGTAATATACAATTACTCCTTATATAAAGCTCTTTCTTATACACATATTAGTATCTATGAATTTGTTTCTCTAGTCAACCCAAACAAACACATTATGGTCCCAGGAGTGGAGAACTAAAGAAACAAATCATGGAGATGAAGAGTGAATGCTTGTTTGACCTTTACCTCATGTGAGTTTTTCTCCTTTGGTTAACCGTAGTTCAGATGTGTCCATGCAGTTTGCTTGGCTGCTTTCTAGAAAGAATATGGGAAGCTAAAGTCTTTACTTTTTTGGCTGGTTGTTGTCTTGGGCTATTCCTATTAGAAATGGCAAAAATGAATGTGATCAAGGTACATTTTGAACTTGGGAACAAAATTGTCATTTGAGTTTATCTGAGACCATGCTACTTAGTGAAAAACGAGTGATTGAAAGTCTAAATGACTGGCAGAAGGCTTCACCCTGGGTTGATGCACCCTGGGTTGATGCAATGTTTCCAGAGGCCAAAATTTAAGTTTTGTATCAATTAAATAGTTTATATTAGGATTAAGATACATCTGATAAGAATTGAACATGACTGTTTTAAGAACTGAGTTTGGGATCTGATCTACTTTGTTTATACGAATTTCTTCTGTTTATTGTTATTGATGTGATTATTGATAGAAATAATTATTGGGAAGTATGAAAATACTTATAAGAGCTTATAAGGCCACTTGTTTTCAGCCATTAAAACTGGATCATTAAATGGGTTTAAAATATGTCTGAAAGGAAGGCTCTGAAAAGATAAGCCCCATCCAGTGTCTTGAATGTTTAGGATATTCAAAGGTGAGAAGACTTGGTTAAGAGACTGCTGACAGAGTGGAGAAAAAAAAGAAAACAAATGAATTCTTTGGCTTCTAAATTTTAAAGTAGTGGTTTGTGCTTGAGGCTGGAAAAAATCTGGAAACATAAAGTAACTCTCCTCTCTAGGACTAAAGCGAGCCTGTGGCAGCTTGAAATGCTTGCTAGGTGACCACCTGGATCAACTTCTTGAGTGAAAGTGAGAGCAATGCAGCAATAAGGAGTCTTACCATTGACATCCATGGACCTGGTTCATAGGATCTAGAAGGGAAAATGAAAGCAGGTTGTCTAGTCTGTGAAATCTGAGCCTATGGCATTACCCAGTACAAGGAGTTGTTGAGAATTTGTGATGGGGCCATAATCTAAAGGCTAGGAGACCAGTGGGCACTGTGTTGAGGCAAATTGAGGCAGCCCACATTGTGTTGACCACAACCTGATCAAAGCCAAACTTTTTTGATCCCGTAAACTGGTGCATATTGCTGCTAACTTTATGGATGTCCTACCCTGATTTGACTTTGCGTATAGATGCAGACTTCACAAAGTTCCAACTAGAATGAAGATTCTTCACATAAAAGATTAGGATTGACTCCTTAGAGCACTGGGTTGATGTAAGAAGGCAGTATAGAAATGAGGTGCCTAAATCGTGGTGATAAAGACAAGAAGTGATTGACTTGCAAACTTTCATAGGTGGGGAAGTATATTCATAGGATTAAGGAGTAGGTGTTGTTTAACTGTAATTGTTAGTCATAGGATATTGTTGTATTTTACATTTATAGAATTCTATGTTTAGTGCTCACTTCGGCAGCACATATACTTAAATTGGAATGATACAGAGAAGATTAGCATGGCCCCTGCGCAAGGATAACATGCAAATTCGTGCAGCATTCCATATTTTTAAAAGAAAAAAATTTTTGATGTTTAAATGAGGCTTTGGCACATTGAAATTTAAGCATTTTAGCTTTATCCTGATAGGTACAGATATGATTTTATTTATTTTTTGCAATTATATATGGTGTGAAAAGGTCAAGTCGACAAGGAGTGGTCTATGTAATCTGTCAACTTGCAAAGGGGTAGAATCTAGCCTGTTAAGGTCAGGTTGATGGGCTTATTTGAAGGCGTGGCAGATAAATGGCTCTCTGGAGGCCAGATACACTCACTCCCTGCAAGACATTCCAATTAACAAGCCACATGGGGCAATACTGATGAAAGTCAGCATCTCAGAGTTAAAGGAGTCATGTGGAGATCCACTTCAGCTTTGAGATACTTCCACTACCACGGACTTCCCACCCACTGTACTGTGTTATTCCTGTATTCTATGTCTTTGCATGTATTGTGTGAGTCTGATGTGGAATTTATAGGCGAGTATTGGACATGTGGGCTAATATTTGACTTACAGACATATTCTGGAGTGGGCTGGGATGTTTTCTTAATGCATACTTGCTCATTATATGAAGCTCTTATATACATGAATGTCTATGAATTTATTTCTCTAGTCAACACAGTCTAACACAATGTCAAAGGTGTGTCACACTTGGGGCTCACTCTTTTGACACTGTTATTTCTTAATGAAATTCAGGGATATTGAGCCTACAGGGAAGGGAAATATACAAGAATTTGGGGGAAGGAAGATATAGATATAGATGTGGGGGAATAAAAGAGGGAGATGATACCAAGAGTTGATTTTTTCATTCTATTTGTACATGTATATTTGATATATAGAGAGGATGTTTAAAAAGTATAATGACATTTTCTATATATTCACTTCATTTTTTTCAATAAGCATTGTAAACTCTCCTTGTCAGTTCTTGTGTATATTTGAAATCTGAGATTTCTCATTTTATTTCTGTTGAGATTCCTACAGCTTTCTTATTTATATCATCTACATTCAACATTTTTAGATTTTCACCAGGGATCTAGAATAAACAATTTTCCACTTGTGGAGGACTGATATTTCACAAAAACCAAATACATACCAGACTGAACTACAAGTAAGCTATTTTGCTATTTCCACAATATCAAAGCCAGTCTATCATGACTTCCTTAAAAAAAAAACTCACTTTTGAAGTATAAGAGATTGAATAACTGAAAACTTGGTTTTACTAAAGGATTTTTCTCACTATGTATGCTTCTCTCCATTCATCTGTCAGTTTGATATACTGCGGTTGCTGGAATATTATTTTGATGCTGGAAGTGATGCACATATTAAAAATTCTGGCCAAGTCAACCATGTGAACAAATTTCCATGGCCCTTCTGAAGGTGCAACAGAATAGAATAGAGGGATAATGAATAGATTGTCTACTTCTCTGTGATAAGCCAGTGAGGAGGTTATCAGTGGGTCATTGCTTGATATAATGCCTGAAGAGGCATTCCTTTGTTGGGAAGACATTGAAAATATGACTAACATAGAGCTGATTTCTCAAAATGAGGCAGACTCTAATGATAGATGGAGAACAGTTTTCTACACCTATATGTAAAAGAAGCATAGTTCAAAATAAAAAGAATCAGGTGCAAAGGCCCATTCATGATTGGATATATGAATATATTAAGTGTGAATCTAAAAAGTATAAAGTGTTAATATATAAAATTCAAAATCACCACTAACTGAAACAGAAAAAGGTAATTATCCTTGATAGTGGGAACTGAAATAAATTGCAATTCTGTGAAAGTGAAATACAAGAGGAATGTATTTAATGGTGTGGGAGCAAGTTATTTACATAAAAGGAAAAAGAACTAATATTCCATTTCTTTTTTGGCAAGGATGTCATGATTGATGAAAAATATTTCCTACAGTATTTTTAATTTATAAAGGAGGCTATTCTGAGGCTAGGTGAACTGCAATACTGGGATTTTAATAAAAGGGTGTTAGAAAAATAAAGGGAAATAAAATGTAAAATATTCCCGAGGACTTATCTATGAACCTTTGGTGTTTTTAAATAGGACATGCTTCAGTAACAAATTGGCTCTATAATCTTTGCCTTTTTTCTATTTGCTCTATATTCAAATTATTTGCCGTGTATATGTCACTGGCTGGCATTAGCAAGGGGAGCTTGAATCCACGGAGTCACTTCTGAGTTGGATATCCAAAATTCACTGCCAGCCTTGTTGGGGTAATAGAAACCTGTTGGGCTACTCAATCAAAGGTGAGCAGTTCAAAACTACTATCCATCTCTCATGAGAAAGATGAAATTTTCTACTTTTGTGAAGAGTAACACTCTGGAACTTCTGACAAGATGGCCTCCGGGTAAGTTAATCATGTTGGGAACACCATGGAGATCACTGAATGAGGATCTGGAGGGACCGGGTCCGGCAATTAACCTCCAGGACAACCTGAAACATCTGTATGAAGTGGGAAATGCACCCATCCTGAAGTTGCATAGCCTGATGTGACAGCTAACTAGGCCTGCCCACCCATGCCACTGAAAATCCCCCTGTGGTCAGCACCTGTCAGTTGTCCACCCAAAGGCAGATCTTGCTTGACCCACCTATATTGCTTCAATCCACTCATGGCTTTCCCCACTGTGCCTGGGACCCTACTGCAGTGTGTATGAGATCTCTCTTGTTGTGCATGCAGGCCTCACACAATCATGTGTGTCTTTCCCCATTGTGTCCCTTCCCCAACTGCTGCCTGCCAGTACCCACCAGAGCCACACCATGACCCCTCATGTCATCTGTGGCAGTCATGTGCTTATGTTAATTTTATGATTGGAATGTATGGGTGGAGTCTAGCCTGTTAATCCAGAGATAGCCATTGAGTACCCAATGAAGCCTCTATGTGGGCATGGCTTTCTCCTGAGACTTCTGGGAAATCTAACAATATTTCCCTCATGAAGATAAGAAGCTATCTTTCAGGTTGTTGGGAGTTACTCTCAGAGATGATTAATCACGGACAAGACAAGATGGCAGTGTCCGAGAAGCTGGAGGAGCCGGTGGAGAGACCACACCGCTTTGCCCTGATGAAGTCAGACCTCTGAAGCTGGGGTGGCCACATGAAGACCTCTGCCAGCAATGAGTTGCTTCTGCTGTTGATGGACCCTGAGCCCTGGAAGTGAGGAGCCATGGGGAGATCCCTGCCAGCGCCAGGATTCTGCACCCCCTGACCTATGACTTTGGGAGTCAGAAGAAGACTTTATAGACTGATTTGGGGCATATGGGTTAATATAGAAC
>PVJH01028530.1:0-21259 GCA_004026705.1 Nesogale talazaci
GGCGGAGTTCCCGGGAGGATATTACTTGAAAAAATAAAAAAGGGGGACCTGTCAGGAGCCATCCGGCTCAGACATGCTTGACCTGGCTACAGGCTGGATATGCCTGAATTCTGTTGCAGTTTGTTGCCTGGGGTTTGTAGTTTGTTGCCTTTGTAACTGTAAACAGCCCTGGCCTCTGAAGCCAGACTTGCAGCTGTGCTGCCATTCACTTGTTAAGTTTGAAGATCACGATATGCTAATTGCCTAAACTTGCTTGCCCTATAAAACTGGCTTACTTCTCACAAATCAAAAAAAAAAAAAAAAGAACGCCACCCCATCCCAGAAAAGATGTAACTACTGACACAACGTATGTATGTATGTATGTATGTATACATTATGATGAGTGCTGTATGAGTGCCCAATAAAATGAATTTAAAAAAAAAATTATATCTGAGGGTTTGTTTCTGGGTTCTCATTTCCCTGTCTGTCCTAGCACCTCTTCAGTACAGGAAAGAAAGCACATGAGGCATTTCTAGGAGACCTAGATTAAAGCATGCTTTATATATTCTGAAAAACTTTTTACGAGTTATCAGAGCAAAAAAAGTAATGAAAGACTTGCCCTCGGCTTCATGTTCACATTACAATTGGTCCTACAGCTCAGGCCACTGTTAGAAACTACAGCTAGCATCACAGGCACCAAGGTGACAGAGACCCCAAGTCTATATTCTCTATAAACTCAAAGCCAACACACAATGACCCTACAGGACAGGGTAGAACTGCCCTTTGGAGTTTCTGGGACTGTCACTCTTCAGAGGAGTAGAAAGTTCCAGTTTTCCCCTGTGGAGTGACTTATGGTTTCCCACTATTAAGCTCCTGGCTTCCAACCCAGTCAGTGCGTAACCCACAATGCCAATAGAGTTATACGTTGACACTAGGACTACCAACCAAACCGTTAGCCCCCCAGCTGATTCCAACGCGTGATGACCACATGTGTTATAGAGTAGAACTGCTCCATGGGGCTTCCTCAGCGATTTTCTTGCTACACCACCGGGTGGGGTCAAATCATCACCATATGAATTAGTTGTCAAGTCCAAATCATTTGTGCCACCCAGGTAAATTAAAAAATCCAAACCAAAACCATTGCCGTCAAGTTGGTGTCAACTCATAGTGACCCTACAGGACAGGGTAGAAGTGCCCTTGTGAGTCTCCAAGATTACAATTCCTTAAGGGAGTAAAAAGCCTCCTCTTTATCCCGGGGAGTGACTGATGGTTTCAAACTGCTGACCTTGCAGTTGGCTAACAGCCCATCTCATAACCACTACATCACCAGGGCTCCTAAGTCTAACTTTGTTAGTGCTACTCTAAAAAAAACATATGCCCGGCTGAGCCCCGGTGGCGTAGTGGCTGTGCGCGGGACTGCGGCCCACTGGGATGGAGGTTCGATTCCAGCTCCACGGAGCAAAGGCTGGGCCTCCTACTCCCACCACCTGAGGGCAGTGATGCCAAAAACAAAACAAAACATATTTCCATCCAGTTAATCCCAACTCAGAATGACCCTATAACATACCGTATAGGGCTGAGTCCCGGTTGTGTAGTGGTTGAGTGCGGGACTGCGGCCCGCGGACTTGGCAGTTCAAATCTAGCAGCGGCTCTCTAGGAGCAAGGCTGGGTAGCTCCCATGACCACCAGAGGACAGTGATGCCCCCCCCCCCAAAAAAAAAACAGTATAATTGTTCCCTAGGTTTCCCAGACTATAAATCTTTACTGGGAGTAGACTGCCACATCTTTCTCCTGTATTGCTGCTCAAGGGTTTGGACTATGAACGTGATCAGCAGCCCAATGCTTAATCTACTAATTGGGGCTACTATAGCATGTCCTAATAAAGTCTCAATGCAAGCCTTAGCAAGACCAAGTTGACCGACCAGTAAATCAACTGCCTAATTCATTAAAACTCAACATTATTTAAAGATTAAAAATGTAGACACTCAACAGTATAATGTTCTTAATGTCTAATATACTGTGAGATCTCTGCTGACACTGTGGTTATGTACTTAGCTGCTAACTATAAGTTTGGCGATTTGGAGGCCTCTACTGCTCTACAGGAAATAGATGTAACGGTCTACAGTCTTGGGAATCCTATGGGACAGTTTCACCCCATCCTACAGGGCTACTATGGTGCTTTCGAAGAATATTGAAATTACCATGGACTGCCCAACAAACAAACAAATTTGGTTTCTTTGTTTTGTTTATTTTTGGTGGGCATCACCACCGCTGGTGGTCGTGGGCGCTACCCAGTGCTGCTCCTGAGAGCCGCCACTGGATTTGAACCACCAAGCCCGTAGGCTGCAGTCCTGCACTCAACCACTCACGCCACCGGGGCTCAGCCCTCAAACAAACAAACTTGTCTTCAAACAAGTGTCACCAGAGTACTCCTTAGAGATAAGGATGGCTACGTTTTGTCTCACATACTTCAGACATGTCAGGACAGACCAGGCCAGTCCCTGGAAAAGGACATTATGTTTGGTAAAGGGCCAGGCAGCAGCAAAAGAGGAAGGCCTTCAAGGAGATGGGCTGAGACAGGGACTTCAGCATTTGTGAAGATGGACCAGAACCAGGCAGTGTGTCAGTCTGATGGATATTGGGTCAGAATCAACATCCTGGCTCCTAACGAGGGCAACAGCACAGGGCCACTATTGATCGCAATTAACTAGATAACAGTGGGACGGGTAATGTGCAATAGAAAAATAAAATCCACACCTGGAACCCAGAAACAGGATTGGGAGTTGCGATTCCAGGAGGAAGGGGGGAAAAGGGAGGAAGGGGGAACTGATCACAATGATCACATAAACACACACACGCGCAGACACACACACAGGAGGATGAACAACAGAAACCGAAGGGGAATGGGGACAGCAGTCAGTGTAAAATATGAAAATAATAATAATTTATAATTTATCAAGGAGTCACAGGGGATGGAAAGGGGAGAGAAGGAAAAAAGAGAAGCTGATACGAAGGGCTCAAAGGAAAGTAAATGTTTAGAAAATAATGATGGCAATATATGTACAAATATGCTTGATACAATTGGTGTATGGGTTGTTATAAGATCTATAAGAGCCCCTGATAAAATGATCTTTTACTAAAAATAATTTTTTAAAAAAACCCAGGTATGCAAAGGATTAAGGCAACGTGATATATAATCTGTAGAACAAAGAGACAATATAAATAGACCCCAGGATGACAGATGTGATTATTAGCAGAGACTATAAAATAGCTATCAGAAGACTATTAACAAATTTAAAGGAAATAGACATAATGGGAAATCTCAGCAAATAAAAATTGAAGCTATGAAAGAAGAATAAATGATAATTTCAAAGATAAAAAATATAAAATCTGAAACAAAATACATGACTGGATAGACCTGCTAACATACTGGGCATTGCACAAGAAACATTCAGTGAACTTTAGGAAAGTTCTTTTTTTACTCTCTGTCAATAATCAAGTGGGCCGAGAATCAGGACCAAACGAACAGGTCAGATGAAATCAAATTTTCCCATTAGAACTTCTGTCAGAGACTAGGGCCTCAAAGGCAGGGTGTATGGTCCTTGGCAATGCTAATGCCTTGGTTTAGAAACATTCTCGTTGTATCCATCAGGAAGCGGTCCTGTAGCATGGTATGAAGTTTACTAGCATCGCTGACCCCTGCCTATTTGCCACTAGCCTCGCCCCCTCAGTTGGGACAAGAGATGCCATCGAGTTGGTTCTGAGCCATAGCGACCTTATGCACAACAGAACAAAACCCTGCCCCATCCTGCACCATCCTCACCACTCTTCCTATGCCTGAGTCTACTGTTGCAGTCTGTGCCCATGTCCTCAAGAGACCTTCTTTTTTTTTTGGGGGGGGGGCATCACTGCCCTCAGGTGGTGGGAGTAGGAGGCCCAGCCTTTGCTCCGTGGAGCTGGAATCGAACCTCCATCCCAGTGGGCCGCAGTCCTGTGCACAACCACTGCGCCACCGGGGCTCAGCCCAAGAGCCTTCTTCTTTTATCTGCCCCTCCACTTTACCAAACACGACGTCTTCTCTAGGACAGGTCTCTCCTGACAACATGGCCAAAGTACATAAGACAAAGTCTTTCCAGACCTGTCTCTAAGAAAGCACTCTGTACTTCCTCCAAGACTTCTTTTTCCCGTTAGCACTCCACCGCACTTTCAGTATTCTTCTCTAGCATCACAACGAAAATGTATCACTTCTTCAAGTCGTTAGTCTTGCAAAATTCTACCAAGCAACCTCCAGGTTCGTTTCCATCACCAAACTCCCATTTTTCAAAGACTATTCCTTCTTTTGGATTTCCAACATTTGCATTTCAATCGCCAGTAATTTTCCATGCAACTTGATTGCGTGCTTAATCAGTTTCAGACTGGAGTAATTGGTAGAATTCTTCAACTTCTTCATCACTAGGTTTTGTAATTGGTGCATAAATCTGAATAGTACTTGTATTAATTGGATTTCCTTGAAGGTGGATAGATACAATCCTATCATGGGCAGGACTGTACTTCATGATTGATGTTGTTATGTCCTTTTTGACAATGCGTGCCACACCATTTCTCTTGACTGTGTTATTGCCAGTCTAATAAATCACATGATTTTATGATGCAAAATGGCCAGTACCAATCCATTTGAGCTCACTGATGTCTAGGATATTGATGCTTATGTGTCGAATGTCATTTTTAACTAATTCTCAATTTCCTAGATTCTTATTTCATACATTGCAAGTTTCCATCATTAGCAGATTTTTTGCAGCTGTTTCTCCTTACCCCATCAGCACAGGAAGATGCCCAGGGCTCCATTTGCACCGGCTCTGCCTTTCTCCCATCCCTACGGTCAACATGACTCTGAGAAATCAGCTCCTTCTCCGTCACATTTGAAGTGCCGGCCACCTGGAGGGACCCATCCTTCAGCACCATCTCTGACAATGTCCTACTTCCATTCATTAGGCTTTCAGTCCCTGACAATGCTGTGGAGCTTTGCAAATGGTTTTCAGCGCCTCCTTCCTCTGAGATGGGGAGCAGAGTCCTTTTCTCTTCACTGTTTTTAATCTGGAAGCTCCACTGGCCTGCTTCTTTTGGGTGACCCTGCTGGCCTTTGAAATGCCAGTGACATTGATTCCCAAATTATGGCAGCACACATCATCACAATATGTCAAACTGCCCAATAAGCGGTGTACCCTCTGTCTGTAGACATTGCCAAATGTGCCTGAGGGGAGGGAGTGGGGAATTGACCCCTGAGTTGGATAATCATTGTTCTAAGTCAGTGGTTCTCAATCTTCCTACTGCCTTGACCATTTAATACAGTTCCTCATGTTGTGGTGACCCCCCACAACCATAGAATTATTTTTGATGCTACTTCATGACTGTGATTTTACTACTGTTATGAATCAGGTGACCCCAGAGGGGTCAGGCTGCTCTAAATGGATAGATCACTTAGTTAGAGGCTAACCTGAAAGTACTCTTGTTATATAAACCCAGAAAAGTCTGTATAGATTTTTAAATAAGCAAATCCCCAGCTCAGATACAAATTCCAGGAGGACAAAACAATATAGGACTTTCTCCCTATCATTTATCCAACATCTAAGCAGGTGGCGGATGCCTTGACTGTGAATGAATGCTTTGGTTCTACTTTTAGGGAAGGCCTGCTGTACATCTCAAGCTAGAAACACAAAGTGAGTGCAGAATACTGAGGTAGTCTCTTTGTCATGAATTGCCGTTAAATTAGCCCCTACCTCTGTAGTATATTTGTTCTTTATTCCCTGAAGGAACCTAACAGTATACATTTCCCATTGTGAGTTGCTCTCAGCTTTCTTTTTTTTTCCTAAGAGGCTAACAAATCCACGGATTCTCCTCCTTTTCATTCTAAATACAATTATTAGAAGTATCTCTAATGTCTCTGAAAAGTCCTATCCCCTTCGCATTTCAAGTCCTTCCACAGACCTCATATTAGATCAGAATATTTAGAGCTTTCCCTTGCAATAATATTAATTCTGCAATGAGAGGCATTCACTTACTGTCAATGAGTTCAGTTTATTCCATAGCAACTTAGTAGAACAGGGTGACTCGGCCCTTGTGGGTTTCTGAGACTCTTGACAGATGTAGAAAACCTTGTCTTTCACTCACAGAGAGGCTGATGGTTTCTCATTGCTGACCTGATGGTTAAAGCCCAACACATCACCGCTATGCCACCAGGATTCCTGGAATAAGACAGCCAGGTCTCATGCAAATATAACTTACACTTTAAGATGATAAGACTAAGTGTTTAGGGGGAAGTGTGTGCGTGCATGTGCGTGTGTATGGAAAGATAAAATTGACTTCAAATATATTTAAACTTTTTTGTTTGGGGAAATTTCAAATTTAATCAAAAGTGTTCCAAATATATATTCTCATAGATCATCAATTATGGTACATAGTCATAATTGTTTGGTTGCTGTCTTTTCCTGTGTATTTAGCAGTTCTGTGGACATAGAGTTCACGAGTTCCATCATTTTAAGAATAGTTGCACAATCATCATCATAATCCATTTTAGAACATGTTGTTCCTTCTTGTACTCATTGATATCATCTCCCTATTTGTCCCTTAACACCAACCCTCCCTCTGGACACAACCATTAATTCAGTTGCTGTCCCTGGAAATTTATATACCATGTGATTTTTATTTGTTCTCATCGCCCATGTTCCTGTTAAGCAAATCCTAAAATATTCTATCATTTCACCTTTAGGAAGCTGGATCTAAAGCTCTAAAGGCCACCATACCCTTTTCACATCTTATAAACTTCTTAGTTTTATTCAATATCTGGTCAGTGTTCAGCTTTTCATGATCACAAATGCCATAAGGACTTTTTATAAAAATAATTTATTTGCTGAGTTAGGGGGAATGACAGATCCATACATGGCAGTAAGTTATTCTATTTTTCAAATAAAGGGTCCAGCTGACCACAGTAAAGCATGAGCTGCTAACTTCAAAGTTGAGGGGTCAAAAGCATTCAGGGGCTCCACAGGAGGAAGACCTGATGACAGCCCACAAGATCCCATGGGGCATGCCTACTTTGTCACTATGGGAAGGGTCTCTGTAAGTTGAATACCAATTCAATGGCACCTAACAACAATAACTACATTTTAACTCAAAGATGTTCTCTTTTTCCCTCCTTCCTTATGTCTTGTTCCTCGCTCCCTCCCCTTTACAATTTAGTTGTTGAAGAAACTGAGTGTCTTTTCCTAAAGACAGGCATAAAAGCTACTTTCTCCTGAACTTAATAAAAATTATTAAATCCCCTCTTCAAATATTTATGTAAACAAGGTACACTTGTGGAATACTTTACTCTCTCAAGATCTAGTTCAGATTTAAGTGGTACATTGCATTTTTATGTTGGGTGGTGAAAAGACATCGTTCTTGGCTAGTGTGTCCATAGTTCACGTGCTCACATAACACACATACTCACAACCCTATATGGTTGTTATCAAGAAGGGAGTGAAACAAATGAAAGCTCAGTCTTTTGATTTGTGGTGGATTCTAGCTCCAGGTAAGACCTGAAACATAATGCCTTCTCTCCCCACTCCCAAACCTTTGTACCCATGAGCAACATTTGTTTGTTTGACAGCAAAATATTAACCCTGGAGACTTGTATTGGCAGAATTTTATTTCATCTTGACTTAGTAACTTAATCTCCATAAGACCAATAGCAACATGATTTCATTTGACACCAATGTCATTTCAAACTCGCATAGAAAATGGACACGGTTATTTATGATAACTTCATGCCCATTCAGGTACCTGCTGAATTTTGACTTTTTCTCAAAGTTTGTTATGGGCAACATGTCATAAGCTGAGGAGAAAAATATAATCAGAACGATGGTCTTTCCTATCAATGTCTTTTAAACCCTATGCTTCTTCTTCTTTTCCATCGTGTGGGATGAATAACTTTGGCTGGCTTGAGTTGTCAATTTATTTAACACCCAAAATACACAAGTGGCCGCTGTGCTGATTAATATTTGGTTTGAGTCTGTCTGGAAGCTGGAAGAGACATACGTATTAATTCTTAGAAGTAATGGCATTTATAAACAGGCAATATCAACTTGCAAACAGTTTGAAAATGCTACATTTCTTTCATTCTTTTAATTAACCAAGAAAATGATATAACCTCTTGTGTGAAAGTAGTCATTTCTTTTGGCAAATTCATAGCCACAGGCAATGTTTTGGCTGGTTCCTAATTATTTTTTGTCTCTAGCCAATCCCACCACTTCATGTTATTTCCCAGTGAGATTTCGAGTAGCCTTTAATTTTCATGCTTTAATAAATGCACTTTAGACAGAAAGTAGAATAGAGGTTATCAGGGTGTGGGCGAGTGTGGAGCAGAAACAATTGCTTACTGGGCAAAAGTTCTGGAAAAAGTTCTGGCAAAAGTTCTGCAGTGATGACAGCTACACGTCAGGAATGCAGTTTCTGCCACTTGAGTTATGCACTTAAAAACGGTTAACATGGCAAATTTCATTGGATATATTTTTACCACAATTTTAAAAGGTGATAAACAAAATTCACTCTGATAAAAAGTGAGCGATGATCCCTTCAAATCAGAAGGGATAAGAAAGGTTCATCCATTCCAACTCTTTAGAAAGTAACAGAACACTGTCTTTCTATCTCAATATTGAATGGTGTATCATATATATTTCATATTGTAGTTTTTTGATGAAAACTTTACCAAGCAGGCATAGTTCTCACAGTCAACACGTGGGCTGTCACCAGCTCTAACAAAATTATGATTCTGATCCTAGCTAACAACCACGAACATAAAAGGGTGAATCTTTCCAGCATACTAAGTGGCTATGGGTATTCCTGTTTTACTTGTTGCTATTGGATTCATTGTGCCTTGTGGATTAGTTTCTTCCACATTTGGGACGAAGCCACATTCTGCCAAAAGCTCACAAAGCTGATCTTTGGTCCCTTCTTTGGTAAACCCCCTAAGGACAACTTCTGTTGACTATTAAACACGGATACCTCCCATGGTGCAAAAACTGGTCCTCAAACAAAGTGACAGAAAATCTGAAGGAATGGTGGCCTTGAGGAAGAGATGATCGGAAGCAATGATTTGGGTGAGTGATGTGTCCAGCTAAATAGAAAGGAGTCAACTACTGACATTAGTGTTCCTGCTCAATAGTCTGATGAACACAAGTCAATAAGCCGATGGAGAGAAAAGTTCTTGTCACTTTATAAAGACATGGAACGGGTAAATCATAAGGCCCTGGTGGGTCAGTGACTGTCAAATTGGTCCCTGCAGCCCGAGTGGTCATCTTTCTCAGTATGAAAAATGAATTGCGATAGAAAGAGTTGAAGACAAACCCTCTCACCAGATAATCTGCACACTGGCACTCTTCTTCCCAAGAAAAGGACAAATTTGTTGATTAATTTCTGGTAAAAAGAAGGTGGATTTGGACCAAGCCAATCCAATAAGACTTGTACACACAGAGATATTAGCTATTCACATAGACATTATGAGCTATTTGAGAAAACCACTACCTTCCTATGTGTATTGAAGGAGAATTGTAAAAGTCTTCCACTGACTATTAGCTAAGTGTCCCTCTTCACCAATGTTCCCCCTGTAAACTTAACCCTTAAGCTCCTACTGTCTGTAAGGAGATCCTCCTGGGTGTGTAGTAAGCTCTAACAGCTTGTCATAAATCAAAGTTCATCCATAGCTCCCCTCTTGACAAGTAGTTCTCTTGAGTGCTTAGTTTTAGAGAATTGCCTTTTGGCCTCCCCTACTTGATCACCAACACTCCAGACTATTCAAACCTGGGAGCAGACAGACAACCTGTGTGTGTGTGTGTGTGTGTGTGTGTGTGTGTGTGTTTTCACAGGAACACCACACCACCCCAAACCACAAAGGCTACCCAAAGCTATCCCACACTGCAGTGATAGAGCCTCTCCATTTACTTTTTTCATTCTGTGGGGAGGGGATGCTGGTTGTCCGTGTGGCCACAAGCCAGGTCTCCCCTTCCAGCAAAGACTCATTTTTCCCCCCTCTAAGTCCAAGCCCACAAACATGGGTTGCAGAGGCTGGAAACATGCTTCCTTGCTGGACATATTTTACGGCTTCTCCAACAATATAAAGCACAACACGTTGAAAGTCTAGAAGAATTCCATCCTGGGGCTTTTGAGGGGGAAATAAGTTAAAGAACAAATTCAAGAAGTTTCTGTCCTTCCACCAAAATGTATTCGGTTTAAATTACATTGACCCCTGATCTTACTCTACCTCCTTAAAAGAAAAGAAAATAAAGGCAAAGGTTTTCAAGGTCTGACCAACCACAGCTAAAAAGGAAGCTATCCTTAAACTCCTTGGGCATTCCCCAGGACAGCGGTGAGTGACTGTTGTCGCGGCAAGGGCACTTCGTGGGCATGCGAGTTCAGAACCCACTCAACTAGGGATACCAAAGCCTTCTGCCTCTATCTGAAGTCGGATCGAACTCCGCTCTGGTTTCTGCAAGGGACGGAATGGGGCCCAGGATGGCTAGGGAAAGAGAAACGGCCGGATTCGGAATACTGAGAACTGGGTGAGCCTTCAGAGCCCAAGGACAATGAAACCGCACAGGACTTGCGTCCTAGGACAAAGCAGACTGCGACTCCTTAGAGCAGCATCAGAACGTCCCTGGGGTCCGAATGCTCCCTCACTACCTCAGACCTCAGTTCTCGGCCTCCCCGGGACCTCTCTCCCAGGCAGAAAGGGCTAACCTGGGCATGGGGAGAGGACACTCCTGCGTTGACCCCGCTGGGACCGCCTGCCACCCGGGTCGTGGAGTAGTAAGTAGCCCTTTGGGTCACGGCTTTCGGAGCTCGGAGCCCCCGGGGCTCCCCGGCTTGGAACCTCCCAGGAAATTGTCTTAGCTTCCGGGGCTCTTCCGCCGCCCAGACCCTGCCTCCTGGGGCCCTGCACCCGCCGACTGGGTGCCCGCCTGCAGGACGCACAGCTTTTCCCGCGTCCGCCGCGCCTGTCCCGCACCGGTCCCTGCGCTCCGAGAGGTGCGGGAGGGACACACAGGCCCCGTTCTCCCGGGCCGGCGATGGCACCGTGGCTGCGCACCCTTTGCCTCGCCCGCTGGCCGGGGCGGCAAGGCCAGGGCCGAGGAAGGAGCCGAGACGTTGGCAACCGGCGGACAAGGCGGCTGAGACCGCGGCGGCGGGTCCAGGACCCCTGCGGCCGGCTTCCACAGGCCTCCCTCTCGCGAGGAGGCCGGGCTGCCTCAGGAAGAGGATGCTGGGCTCGGGGCTTATCTGGCAGCTTCTACTGAGCAGCTAATAGTATAACAACCGGGCTTTGATAAATCTGAACTAATTACCCCTCTTAATTAAAGTCTTTAGCAGTTGTTTCACTGTTTTGGCAAGAAAACAGGGAGAGACGTGCGGTTGGAAAACAGGGGAGCCTGAACTCACAGCGGAGCTGCTGATTAACACTTGAAGCATTTCAAGGGCCTGGCACCCGCCACCGTTTGGTTTTCATCCATGTTTCCCCCTTGAATGGAAGCATATTCAACCATAAACACACATACACGTTTAAAAACACGGCGGGTCCCACTGCCAGCTGCGCACAAGTCAGTTTGTGCTTGCAGGCGGCAAACAATAGATGCCCTGCTAGGCGCTGTTTGTAGAGCCCACCTGTGTGAAGACGTAGGCGACACAGTCCCAGACATGTCTTTTCCACGGACGTGCTCCCTGTCATCAGGACGGCCCGCCAAGGCCTGAGACCCGCTTCGGTTAGAAAACCTCGGCCTCTTTCTGGCTCAGAACTTTGACTGCCTCTCACAACTTTGTCTCAAGTCGTAATTATATAGAGGCGATTTATTTGCTCTGAGTGAATTTTACAGATCCAGGCATATTACGTCTTACTTATTCCAGAGTTAAACATAAAAATAAATAAATAAATAAAACAGTGAGCGTGGCTGAAAATAGGAACCGAGTCCCGATATTTTGTGGATTAAATAAGCATGTTCCAAGTTTTATTTCCAACCGTTAATGAATCCGTTTCCACGTGCAAGAATCAAAAACCAAACTTCGAATCCATTCATACGGAACCACTCTCAGCTTGTGTGCATGTGTGCGCGCGCGTGTGCTCACGACATTGACGTGTGCCTTTGCCGGTACACACTGCTATGTGTGTGTGTATATATAACATACACACTCTGGGGCAGAGAGGACATGCTCCTTATCAGCAGGCTTCTGGAGACGGCAGAATCAACACAATGGAAATATATACAAGAATAAAATTAAAAACGGTGCAGCATTCCCGGGTAGGATAATACAGATCTCAATAAATACAGCAGAAACATGTTTTTAAAAAAACAAAACGAAACATCATCTCTCCACCCGAGATGAAGAGTCTCTTCAAATGAAGCAACAACAACAGCATAAACAAAACCAGAAAACAACCAACCCCCAGCCCCAATTTTATCAGAATTGCCAATGCCTATATAGAATATAATACACAAAACCATTGAGCAGGTGCATGCAAAGTGGCGAGTGGCCAGGGGGGGCTTCGAGGTTTCAGGTTGGCCCTAAAGAGTGCGGCCTAGCATGCCCTGGGGTCCGCAGAGGAGCTGCGGGCGGGGAGACTCAGCTCTAGTTTGCTGTGGCCTCCAGTGGGGGTCCCCCGGCTGGGACTGGGAGGGGGACCTTGGCCTCAACCACTAGTGACCCTAGTGAAGGCCAGGTTGCAGGGGTCCGGTGGATGCCAGCGGCGGTGGTAAAGGCGGCAGAGGTGCGGGAGGAGGCTGCTGGAGCGAGGGCGGCGGGTCGGAACCCTGCTCTCCAGCGGGCGGGCGGGCCAGCCCCAGGCCACTGTCGTGCAGTTTGCGGACATGCTTCTTGAGGTCAAAGTTCCTGCAGAAGCCTTTGCCGCACGTGGGACAGGTGAAGGGCTTCTTGTCGTTGTGAGTGTGCATGTGGAAGGTGAGGTTGTACACCTGGTGGAACGCCTTGTTGCAGATATTGCACTTGAACTGCTTCTCGCCGCTGTGGGTCAACTTGTGGTTTTTGTAATTCCCTGAAATACACAAACCACAGGGTCTTGGGTCTGAAAAGGCCGCTCAAAATGCCGCCTAGGGGGAAAACCGAGCCACCCGACCTCCCTGACGCCAGCCACTGCTGGCTCTCCCAATTTAAGTTTTCAACATCCCCAAGGCCGGTCGTGCCTTCAGATTTATTCAAAAACACTTCGAGTCATTCACTCGTTTATCTGAAACGAGAAGTTGCCAGTAAAGAGAAATACTACTGTAAGACGCGGAACTTTCTCTTACAAGAAACAGCCTTTGCGGGTGAAGGGTTAGATCGGCAACGTAAGTGCCAAGTGTCAGGTTGTACTTTAGAACTGTTGGGAGAAAATAATTAAGAGGGCGATCCGCCGGAGCAGGGGCAGGGACAACGTGGTTCTGGGAGACGATACCTTTCTGATGAAATCCTTTGCCACAGAATTCACACACAAACGGCTTGTAGCCTGCGTGTATCCTGGTGTGCGTGTTTAACGTGGAGCTCCTATTAAATGCTTTGCCACACTGGTTACACTTGTGAGGTTTTTCCTAAGCAGGAGGAAGGGGAAATGCAGAGAAAAGCAGTTAGGCTGGGGGTTCCCGCAAGCTCAGGCTCAAGCCACACAGTCCCCGCTTTTCCTCGGGACAAAGACAAGCGTCTCCGGCTTGGAGCCGCGTCCCGGGAGCGCCTTTGACACAAATTTCATGCATCTGACCAGGCAGGCGGGGGACACGGAAAGAGAGGAACACACCTGGGTGTGGATGATCTTGTGTCTGCACAGCGTGCTGGCTTGCCGGAAGCCCTTTCCACACACTTTGCAAACGAAGGGTCGGGCTCCGGTGTGCACCGGCATGTGGCGGGTTAAGTTATAGTGCGCGTTGAAGACCTTAAAGTGAAACACACGGAGGACAAGTTAACCGAACTGGCGCCGGGTATCTCCAAGCAGGGCAGAGGGAGAGGCGAGACCCCATAACACGTGCGTGCAAGTCTGGTCACACCAAACCCAACCACCCAAACTCAAACTCGGCCAGGCGGGAAACAGGAAGGGAAAGGAGGAGGGAAGCAGGAAAGAAAGGAGCGCGCGCGGGAAGAAAGGAGCGCGGGGAAGCATCTCCCTTCTGCGGCGTACTTGCCTTTCCACACACTTCGCAAGTGAAAACTTTGGGCTTGGCATTAGGGGAGACGCGGCTGAACTCGGAGGTTTTGAACGCGATCTTCTCCGACAGAAGCTGGGCGCTTTCTTTCATGTAGTGCTGCAGCTGCGCCTGCGACAGGTCTTTGAAAGCTACGCCCGAGGGGTACTTCTCCACCGCCGGGACCACCAGTTTATTCCTTTCGGCTAAATACGTTTTGGGCTGCGGGTGCAAAGGGGAACTGAGGAAGTAGGAGGCCACCGGGTGGATGTTGACGCCGGCGGCCGGGTGGCACGGGCTGTCGCCTCGGTTCAGGTAGCACATGGCGCCCATGGCGTGGAAGAAAGAGTGGTTGACCACGCGCGGCCTTACCAGCTTGTACTGCGGCAGCGGCAGCGCGTCGCGAGCCAGGTCGCCCTTGAGATGCAGCGCGCAGTTGAGCAGGTCGCTGCAGCTGAACGCGGGCGCCGCGGGCGCCGCCGGGGCCTCCAGGCTCGCCTTCCGCGGCTCCGCGCCCGTCACTCCGGCCTTGGGACTCGCGTCGTACGCCACGGGCACGAAGGGGATCATGCAGGGGATCGGCGAGTTGAGATGCAGAGAGTGCTTGGGGTCGCCTTTGGGCACGGCTCCCTGCAGGAAGTGGGGGACTGGCAGGGCCTTGGGCTCGGGGGTGCGCGCCATGATGCGCTCGATGGAGAAAGCCAAGGGCTTGGAGGTCCCCATCATGTTGCCTCGGGCCGGCGCGGTCGCTAACATTTTGGTGGTCGCGTCGTGGCAGCGACTGTCCATGTCTGAGTCGCCCGCGTCCTTCCGCCGGGGCCGAGCTGCGGCGTCGTTGCCTCCTTCCCTCCTCGTCACAGACCTGCGGAGAGGGGGACGGGCACCATCACCACCAGCAGCCTCCTCCTCCTCCGCCCCAGCATCACCAGCCGAACCTGTCTGCCCAGCCCAATGGACTCCTGCCAGCCCATGACTCGGGGACAATCACTACTTATTTCTATCAATAGAAAGTGTTGTGTCAATAACGCAGCCAAGACCTCGCCAATCGTTAACTTCCAAGAGGAGAAGGTAAACTAGATAATTGCTCAATTCGCTTCCAACAGTCAACAGGAAAACTTTTTTTTCTCTCCGCAGACAGTGTCTACTTTTCATTGGTGAGCGAGGTGCCCCCGCCCAGAAGAGGCGGGGGCGCTCTCGGCCGCGCCCCGCGCCCTCCCACTCCTCTGCGCGCTCCCTCTCCGGCGGGCGCACTCCCCACCCCTCACCTCGCTCCCACCCCCACCCCCTCTGGCTTTTTCCCCCTCTGTCTTTTTAATTCCCAATCTGCTTAACCAGGCTTTAGAGGCCAAGCAAATCTGAGATCAATTTTCTCGGTTAGCTCTAAGTGACATCATCTAAAATCATTGTGCACAGGCTAAATAAGGAAAGGGAGCCTAATTCAGGGGCAAACGCCAAGCTATATTTATCAAACGGCAGGCTCCAGAAAAGCCGCTGCCCGGGAGCCTCCGACAGCGGACTGGGTGGTTCCGCCGGGCCCGGGCCCGGCCCGGCCCGCCTTCATCGCCGCCGGTCCGCCCGCCCTCCCTCCCTGGCGGAAGGCTGCGCGCACCTGGGGTCCTGGGGGCTCCACTGCTTGAACCGGATCTGGACCCTTGGAAGACGCCAGCAGGTAACTGGCCTCTCCAAACTCCCCGAAGAATAAAAGGCCCTTGTTAAGTGTTGGTGGCTTTGCGATGCTGGTCGCAATAGGCCTGGGAAAGACGCAGGCACAAAGTTAAGGAGGAGTTGCGAGGAATAAGCCGTGTCACACCCAAAGAAACCTCGGCTCAGACGGGACCCCACCCCCAAGACATACAGGCATCAACGCGCGCGCGTGCCCGCGCTCCTGGGACTTGCCTTTTAGAGTGGGGAAAGATCATTTGCCTCTATGTGCTCACTAGATCTCTCTGGGAGCGAAAAGAAAAGGGAAACCGAACTTGCTGATTTCCCAACCCGACCCCATGGCTGCGGGGGACCCTAGTCTCCCAGAAGCAGCGCAGACGACCGCCAGGCTGTCTGTGCTCCACGAGGCGGCGACCACGGCCACCCAGCGGCGCGGGAGGCGCAGTCGGCGCGACATTTCCGCCCCCTCAGGGGCGCGCGGAGACCCGGCTCCAGCAGCAGTCCGAGCCCGGCGCCCTCGGGGCGTGGCCCTCGGCCCAGACCCCCAGGGCTAACGGTGGCGCGCCCCGAGCGTTCGGAAAAGTCGCCCAAGACACTGACTCGGGCTGAGCCGGGGGCCCTGCGCTGGGGTGGGCACGGCGTGGCGCGCGCAGGGAGCAGCGGTGTTCACGGCTCACCTCCCACGGTGCAGCCCCCTGTCAGGCTGCGACCGCACAGAACCGAGTCCCGGGGCTGGTCACGCACTAGGGGCCGCGCGCGGGCCGACAGCGTGCCGGGAGCCCGCGTAGGGAAGTCCAAGGAGCACGCAGCACTGCGAGGCCAGAGGGCCCCGCGGCCTGGCGGCGCCGGTGGGTGGCTGCCAGCAGTGGACCAGGGTGCCATGTATCTGGTGAGTTACCCAGAGTGGGGGGCGTGTGGAGTAGGAGGTGGTGGGTGCCGGAGTCGGAACGAGCGTGAGGTGGTTCCAACGAAAGTCGCGGGAAAGCTGGAGAGCTGGAGGTTGAATGTTCTCGGCTAATAACTCCGGAGTTGACGCGCCTCTATGAGACTGCAGCCAACGACACCGCAATGGACTCCCAGTGGAGAAAATTGGGCCCCCGTCGGCCTCTTCACCTCGCCGGCCGGCACTTGGCCAGCTAGGAGGCCAGACAGACCTCGAGGCTCCACGCTGGCTTTCTGTAAGGGCTCGCTTCCTAGGCCCTGCGTGTCCAGAAGGTTGGGAACGGAGAGCGCCCGCGCTGGGGAAGCGCCTGGGACTCCCTGCGGGGACGCCTGCCAGCCTGGTGGGTGGTGGGGGACACCACTTTCGGAGGAAGGAGAGCAGGAGGAGGCGTGAGTCTTGCTTAAAGTTGAAGTTGGGCACTGGGCGCGTTGGAGGGAAAGAGTAGAAAGTGCCCGCCTTAGCAGACAGGCCTGGGAGTCGTTCCTCCAGGTCTCTGGATGGCTTCTCCAGGGAAGGTCGAGTGCAGCGGTAGAGAAGCTCGGGCTGCTAGCTCTGAGCCCGAGGTCTGGAAGAGGAGCGCCAACCCCAGACAACGCTTCCCGGGAGGAGTCCTTGGTTGGGGCGCAGCCACCTGGGGCTCGCCAAGGGATGTCCTCTCCTTCTGCAGTTAGGGCCTTGAGTCTGGCTCTCCTTACCCGCGACTCAGACAAAGGGCACGGGACCAGTCTTGCTTGGGGTGGGGTGGGGGGACCAGGGTCCCACGACAGATGGGTCGCTGTTAAGACTTTAATTGCTGCCTTTGGGGGCAGATCAGGTTCCCCTTCCTACCTGCCGCCTCCCAACCTCGAAAAATCCCCGCGCTGCTGGACTCCTCCGACACCCGGCCAGGGTTAGAGGAAAAAGCCAAGGCGCGCGAGGCCTGCAAGCTGCAGAGGATTTGCGCGCCCAGCTGACTGCACAACTCACCCGCTTCAGGAGCGCTTACTGCGGTCTGGTTTGAATGCCACCAGCTGGTTTTCCCCTCCTAATTTGTCCCTCCTTCCCCTCCTCCTCCCTGGAAAGCAAAAGAGCCTTTATTGACCTCGATAAATTTCTTCTAGACAGACCCGAAGCTAAAAAGGAGCTTTATCAGCTAAGGGGTGTCCTTGTTTGGCATGCCATATTTAATATTTCAACTGCTTATTTTTCACTCTTCTTTTGGGGATTTGCCTTTTTGACAAGTGTTTGGAAGTCAAAATCTGATGTCATTTGAGTAGCGCACATATCGCAAAGCAGCAATTATGCCCTTTGCATAAAGATAGCCTTGAGCTCCCTAATCCCATGGACTGAAAACCTGCTTCATAATCCAGATCTCCATAATCTAACATTTGTTTATTTCAACCTAATATTTTCCACTCTAACCTAACCCCCCCCCAAAGTGTTCATTTTTGTCTTAAAATACACAATGTATTTATGAAGCGGTTGCAAGCATGTTTTCAAACCATCTCAGTACTTTTCGGTTTTCTCACTGCTTGAATTTCTTTTTTCTTTCTTTTTTTCTTTTCTTTTTTTTTTTTTATGGCATCACTGCCCTGGGGGGATTAGAAAGCCCAGCCTTGCTCCTGGAGAGCTGCTGGACGCCTTGGTTTTCAAACACATTTAAAAAATACAACAAGAACAACAACGACATGGTATTAAGTGCAGAGAATATCTGGAATTTTTAGAAAGGACTAAAAACAATCACTTAAAATGGTTTCATTTGCTTAAAAAGATGACAAGGGCTGAGCCCCGGTGGCGGGACTGCGGCCCACTGGGACGGAGTTTCAATTCCAGCAGTGGGGCTGGGCCTCCTACTCCCACCACCTAGAGCAGTGATGGCCCCCTCCCCCCAAAAAAAAGATGACAAGGAAGCCTTGGTTTTGTTCTGTTAATGGAAAAGAGAAGAACTTGGTTATATCTTTTCCCTGAATTCCCACCCCACCCCCACCCCACTGTGGAAGATGGGGGAAGGGGAGGGAAGAGCCAGTGATAAAACCTTCCTCCCTTTTCCAACCACAGAAAGTCAGTATTTCTTTGCCCACCTTAAGTCCTGGTCCAAGGCGAATTTGAAGTGTGGGCTTTGTCTTGCATTCCCCACCCTGGAAGACGGAAAACAGCTCTTGAAATGAAGAGCCCAGATATCAAACTCTGGGTTAAAGACTTTGGATGGATGGAGCAAGAGCCCTGCTTCTCTAAAATAAATTCAAATCCTCTCAGGAAAGCTGCTCTTCTCTTTGCTGAGGAGGTCCAAGTTTGGTTTCAATACTTTGTTAGCTTTTGAAATATGTGATCAAAGATTTAATTTAAATCTTTGTTGCAGGCAAATGCAGCTTCTCATCCAGATTACTACAGTGGGAAATAACCCGAATCAAACATCAAACCCATTGCCAGTCTGTGATTCAGACGACCGACAGCACAAAACCCAAGTGCCTCACAGGCCTTTTAAGAGTGCCCACCTTTAGGGAAGGGACCTGCCACACTTTCCTCCCATGGAGCAGCTGGCAGGTTAGAATTACTTGCTGATCTTTCTTGAGCATTTGAATGATTATCTACTCAGCCACCAAGGAAAGCATCTTTAATCAGAAATCAAGGATGTACAATAGTCATAAGGAATCCACAATCTTCCAACATTCTTCATAAACTACCAAATGCTGTTAGTGTTTTGAGGTGCAGGGGAACAAAAACAAAGAATAGATTGGGAAAACATCATTTCTTCCACCCTTCTATCAAGGGCATTCATTTGACCTCAATCATGATTTTAGGGGTGTTAGGCCTTTTCAGCATACATAGTGCCCCTTCAACATTGGTTCTCTCTCTCTCTCTCTCTCTCTCTCTCTCTCTCTCTCTCTCTCTCTCTCTTAGCTGCTATGAGGCTAAGGAGGGAGAATTGATATTCCTTCATGCTATCAGGTCATTTCTGACACATAGCTACCCTAGGTACAGCAGAATGAAACAATCCCCAGTCCTGCTGTATCCTCACCATTGTTGCTATTTGAGCCCATTGTGTGAATTCATCCCATCAAGGGTTCGGAGGCTAGGTCAGGAGGATACAAGGACCCTTGCTCCTGGGGCAAGTCCAAGGCCCTCCCCTGAGCTTCTCCCTTCACTAGTCATGGAGTGACATTCTGAGGCATCTGATCACAGGGAGCCTTTCTTGTTGACACATCAATTCTCCCTTGAAATTGGGGGATAGGCAAATGTGCAGATTGCCCATGGGTGCTCATTTTTCTCCCTTTAACAGTTAAAGTCTCCTCATTTCCGCTGCTCCTCTACTTCACTAAGCCTACTGTCCTTCCCCAGGGGCTGGTCCTGCTTGATAACATAGCTGAAGTCCTTTAGAAAAAGTCTTGCATTGTCAATTCTGAGGACTATCACAGCTAGTTCTTTCTAGACAGATCTATGGGTTTTAGCAGTCCATGGTATAGTCAGTATACCATTCTTTGGTCTTCCTTATTTATTGCAGAGTTTTCCCGTGCTTAGACCAGACCTTGGGTCAGATACACCTTAGCCTTCAGAGTAACTTAAAAACAAAATCTTATACAGTATAAAGAGGATTTTGGCAGCAGATTTGTCCAATGCAGAGCATTCATTGATTTTCTGACTTCTGCTTCCATGAGTCCAAGTACAATGAGACCCTTGATCACTTCAATCTGATCCCCATTTCCCATGTTGTCAGGGTCTCTGTTCATTCTAGGTGGAGATGTAATCTGTAATGACCTTCATTAGTAAGTGTTTCAAGTTCTCTTTGCTTACCCTGAGCGAGGTTAGCCCCTGCATCTGGAAGGTCGTTGATGAGACTTCCTCTAATTCTGACTCTGCATTATTCTTCATATGCACACTTTCTTGGGTGATTTGTCCAGCATGCAGATTAATTAAGCATGGTGAAAAGATACAGCCCTGATATACATATTTCTTAATTTTCTACACCTTTCCTAATTTCCCACGTGATATCTCCTTGTTCTGTTCTAACAACTGCCTCTTGGTCTATATACAGGTTCCATACGAGCACAATTAAATATTCTGAAATCCCCATTCTTTTCATCGCTGTCCATAATTTTGTATGACCCACAGAGTCGAATGCCATTGCATCTGCCATAAAACAAGGTAAAAATCTTTCAGGCATTGTCTGCTTTCAGCCAAAGTCTGTCTGATCTCAGCAATGATGTCCCTCCTTCCATCTCTCTTTTAAATCCAGCTTGAATTTGTAGCAGTCCCGTCAATGGACTACCGTAACCATTTAAAAATTCTATTTAGGGACTGAGCCCTAGTGGTGTAGCGATTGGGTGCGGGACTGTGGCCCACTGGCTTGGCGCTTCAAATCCAGCAGCAGCTCTCCAGGAGCAAGGCTGGCCTTCCCACGCCCACCAGAGGGCAGTGATGCCCCCCCCCAAAAAGCAACCAAACAAAAAAAATTCTATTTATCAGAATTTTACTTGTGTGCTTTAGTCATGATAAACCAAAAATA
>PVJH01028531.1:0-27185 GCA_004026705.1 Nesogale talazaci
GGCCATCTAGACTCAGAGCCCCATACGCTTGGTTCCCCGCCCCCCCCCCCCGCCCCCCGCAGTCAACAAACTCAAGCACTCAGGTTACACTCACCAGTGGAATTTTAAAAGAAAAAAAAACACTTTCCCCCTCCAGGTTGCCTTGAGAGCTGGCATTCCTCCCTGACCTCTGGTGGGCAGGTAGGGAAGTCTTCCATCTTTGTTCTTCGGCCCAATTTGTGGGCCTGGACAGAATACAAAGAGGAGGCCCTCTCTCTCCCCTCTCCCCCCGCCCCTCCCGCAGAGGAAGCCAGAAAAACAGAGAAGACTGCATGTGAGGTGGGTGGGGGACACAGAGGAGTGCTTAGTGACCCATGACGGGCCAGAGTGAGGACACGTTGCAGACACCCCCCCACCCGCCCACCCCCCTAGCCACAGAACAGGGAGAGATGCAGGTCTCCAATCCGGAAGCTGGTGCAGTCTTCTGTTGCTATAGCAACTCGGTGGGCTCTCTGGTGGGTGGAAGGAGTCAGGGCTGCATGGAAACGGGCACTGGAGACAGTAGCTCGGCCCCGTAGCTGGCAGTCCAGGCCGCTGGGCAACGCCCTCCTGCCAGCACAGCAGGCCCCAGGCTGTCTGTCAGCCTTCCCAGCGAGAAGCCAGGTTCATGGTGGGGATCCAGGCCTTCCCTGGTATGGAGAAGTATCTGCCTTGGGAGCCCTTGGGAATCCCTTCTCTGGGGGTTTCCCTTTGTTCTCACTGACTTGGGCATTCATCCACCAGGTATATCCACAGCAGCAGCGTGCAAGGGGTTGGGGGCAGAGCAGTGAGTAAGAAAGGCAAAGCCATTGCCCTCTGGTGCGGGGAGGAGGCTGCTTACAGCAAACTAAGGCAGAGGGAAACCAGGTAAGTGGGGTGGTATGATCCAGAGGAGAGTGAGTACCTCGGTAGGTGAATGGTTAACAGGCTCAGCTGCCAACCAAGAAGCTGGAGGCTTGAACCCCCTCCAGAGGCGTCCTGGAAGAAGGCCCCGGCTCTCTCAGTCATGCAAACCTGGGACCTAAGCTCCGCCCCCAGGCCCCCTTTCAGTCAACTGACTGGATTGGCTTGTAAGAGAAAGAGCATGACCCACCTGTGTGTACTCTGCTCCTTTCCACAGCCACCTAAATGAAGCTCTTACCCCAGCCTCAGGATGATACGGTAAGCGCAGACAGGGAGGCTACGTGGATGGAAACAGAAGAACCAGAATGCAAACAATGAGAGTGTGTGCGGATGCATTGTGGAAACCGACACCCATGCCACCGGACAAAGTGCATAGCTGGACCCGATGCTGCCGTATCATGATCTACAGGACATCAGAGATCTTCTTGATCGCAGACTGTCACATCTTTCTCACCTGGAGTGGCTGGTGAATTTGAACCGCCAAGCTTAAGGTTAACACCCTGATGTTTACTTAACCCATTGTGCTACGGAGACTCCGTAACAAAATGTGTTTTAAAAACTTCCCAAACTCACTGCTGTTGCATCCATTCCCATTCTGAGCGACTCTGTGGTGCAGGGTCGAGCTGCCCTTTGTGTTTCTGAGAACTCAAGCCTTCACAGGAGCAGAGGGCCTCATGGGGGGGGGGGGCGGTTTTCGAACTGCTGACCTTAGAGTTAGCAGCAGCTCAGCACCCACTATCCCATCAGGACTCCTAACAAAATGTATAGAATTTGTTCCATAAGGACCTAAGTTGCTCCGTCCCCTTTCACCAAAGCACAATAAAATATTAAAAATAAATAGCTCAAATAAAAGTGCAGAAATCGAAACACTCTGAAAAGAAAGAAAGAAAAAGCAGAGACCCCTCAGGAGCACAATTCTACTCTGACGTCCACAGGGTCACTACGAATTGGAGCTGGTTTGCTGGCAACTAGAGGTTCTGGAATGACTCAGACACTGGAGGGGGCGGGCTGATAGAGTGGGCGGCTCAAAGTCTTTCTGAACTGAGATCAGCAAGTTGGGCAGAGTCAGACACTGGCAGCTGTGCAGCTGGGGCCGTCCCGGGCTCAGAGCCCGGTGGGTCGTGGCATTTAGAGGTGGAGGGAGGAGGTCTGCCTGCCCCGGTGCAGAAAACATGGTAGGTAATGGAAAACAGAGCTGCAGCAGCGGCAGGGGAGCAGGCAGGGTCTACTGAGGACGACAGGAAGCAGTGGGAGGCTTTCAGCAGGAGAGGACAGATAGCTTCGGGAACATGTCCTTGGAGACTGGAAGTGGTGGGACCAGGAGGAGAGCTGCAGGGTCCAGGTGAAACACGAGGTAGCCTCACCTGGGAAAGGTGGTGGTGGTGAAGATAGAGATTTTTCAGGTAGCGGTCTTCATTAACTCGGCAGCTTTAACAAAATACCACCAAAAGGGTGGCTCTGAAGAGCAATGGGAGAAGGAAATAATAACAGAACTTTGTTTTCTGCAGAGGTGAGCCTGGACGTGTAGGCCAAGAGCCTCGGGAGGACCACACATGCCCTGTGCAGGCTCTCTTCCTACCCCGGTTGGAAGCTCTTCCTGTTTCCTCCAGCTTCTCATCTTCCAGGTGTTTCCTAGCTGGTAGGCATATCTTTCCACGGCATCTGCCTTCCTGCAGTGTGTCTGTCTCTGTGTTGGTTCTTGTCTAAGACTCTAGTCCCATAACATTAGGAGCCCTAGTGGTGCAGTGGTTAAGCATTTGGCTGCTAGCCCAAAGGTCTGCAGTTTCACCAGCTGCCCCGGGAGAAAAGAAGTGGCATCTGTCTCCATAAAGATGACAGCTTCGGAAACCTATGGGGTGGGGGTGGGGATGGGGGGGGGTGTTGTTCTGCTCCAAATCAACAGACAGCAGTGGGTTTCAACAGGTTTCTTGCCGTCAACGCTGGCTCACAGCAAGCCCCTGTGTGTTTCTGAGCCTGTCATGGGTGGCGGGAGTAGAACGCCCAGTCTTTCTCCCATGGAGCTGCCGGTGGTTTCCAACAGCCTACCATGTGGATCATAGCCCCACATGTAACCACCAGGCCATCAGGGCTTCTTCAACGGGTTTAGTCAAGTTAGATGGGGACCCACCCTCCTCAGGTCTGACTTTGTAAAAATATCTTCAAAGACCTCAAACTAGGTCACATTCACAGGGATTCAACATATCATTTAGGGGCACACAATTAAATCTGTAACAAGACCCAGCAGGATGTGTTGGTAGAGTGAGGGTGGAGGATGAGAGAAAGCAGGAATCGCGGGTGATGCCCAAAGGGCTGATTGCAACCCGGGGTGGGTAGAGGTCCCATCTGTGAACGGAGCAAGAATAGAGTCGACAGAGGAAGAATCGCACCAACTTTCACGTCTCTTTGGCCCAGAGGAACTACCTTAAACCGAGGATCTCTTTTCCTGTTTACCACGAAACTCCTGCGAACTGAGCATTTTACGAGTGATACTTCTAAGAAGTTAAACCGAAAGGAAATTCTTTACAACATAATAGTGAGAAAGGCAATAATTACTTTCAAAGCTGCTGGATGTCTTACGGTGATGGAAGAACTCTTTTGAGAGGTAAAGTTTTTGATGGGTCTTTTTGGGGCATAACATGAGCTAACATACTGTGTGTATATGAGGGGGTACCCAAGAACCCGGGGTTTTTTCCTACTCAAAATTAAGTGTTTATTTATTTATTTTTAACAAAACAATCCTATCACCTTCAGAGTACTCTCCATTACACTTAATACAGTTGTCAAATCGGTGATTCCACCATGGAATCATTTCTCAAGCTCTTCTGTTTGGATGGCTGACAGCACCTCTCGGTGTTTTTCTTCCTCTTCTACTTCATCAACTCATTGCCCTTTCATGTCCCTCTGCATTTTCAGAAACAAAAAGAAGTCACATGGAGCAACACCAGGTGAGTAAGATGTGTGGGGCAAGAGAGGCGTACTGTTTTTAAGCAAACCTGATACACTGAGATGGCTGCACGAGCTGGTATGTTACCATGGCGGCAAAACCAGGTCCCTGTCTGCCACAAATCAGACACACTGTTACATCATCTTTTCAGAACTTCTAAATATGAAGTTTGATTAACACCCTGACCTGGTGGAACAAACTCCAAATTCACTATGAGCCAACATTTTGGTCCCTTTGGGAAGATGGCAGACATCCAGAACAAGTTTTGTCATCAGTCGACATTTTGCTCCTATGAAATGAGAAAACCACTTGTGCACTTGAGTTTTGTAAGCTATGTTCAACACAGTTGAACAGTTCACAGCAGTTTCTGTAGCATTTTTCCTGAGCAAACAGGAAACAAAATTTCACAGCCACACGTTGTTCTTATGAATCAGCCATCACGAAAAACAAAGTTCAAGCAAAACTTTACGAAAATTCACTGTGACAGAGAGAACCTTCCCAGGTGACGCCACTGCGTGCACTAATTCAGAGCAAATTGGTCGATGCTGATCTAGTGGGAAAGTGTATTAAAGCTCTGCTTTTAACATTTTGGGGGATGTGGGGGTAACCTTCTCGTATTCAAACTTACCGCCTGTTATGTATTAGGATCAAAGAAGATTGGGCTATTTATTTCTGAAAAATAGCCAATGAAAACCCCTTTCCATCTGATCCACAACCAGTCATGGGCATGGCACAGGATCAGGTAACATTTTATTGTGTTTGGGCTCACCATGGGTAGGGGCTGACTCAGGTCCACTACCAACACTGAAGTTGACAGAGGTTAAATACCTTGAGGACACTCACAGTCTGCAGCTAGAACAAGCCCACATTTGAACTGAGAGAACCTCTTCGTCACTGGATGATGCCACTAAGAGTGAAATTGACGAATTAGGTGAAACAACAGGAATTTGGGAGCTGAACTGGGAGAGATTTGAGGAGATGGAAGATGGCAGAAAGGAGATAACCAAGAAAGTTGACAAGAGGCCAAGGATCGAGAAAGCTAGCAGTTCCTCCGCAGATACAAAGACCCAAGAGTTTTTCAGAAGAACATTGCTCAGTATCCACAGTACTACTGGTTTCCCAATTGGCTCAGGGCTGTAACCTTTCTCCTTCACTTACAAGCATCGGTAAAGCTGTTGGTGTTTGGGAGAAGAAACAAAAGATGGGGAATGGATGAGCACAGAGAGGAGGTGAGAACATATGGATCGAAAACAGGTTCAAAGCAGGAATTCATAGACATCCTGGGCAGTGAGCCAGTCTTGCCAGGGGCTGTCAAGTGGGGCAAGAAGCCATTTTATCTGGCCATTGAAAGAAAGGGTAAAGGCAGACGGCTGGAGGATCTGGGGAAATCAGATGACTCATGGCTTTATTACATCACAAACCAATGAATCTGGGAACAGGTAAAAAAATATGGCTACAAAAATAAATTCACCAAAAGCTTGCTGCCGTGAGATGATTACAATTCATCACTATGACCCTCTAGGGCTGATAAAAGCTGCCACTGTGCGTCTCCAAGTTGTAAGTCTTTATGAAGGCAGAGGGCCTCGTCTTCCTCCTGTGAATCAGCAGATGGATTTGAACTGCTGACCTTGGATAAGTCCAACACATAGCACACTGTAGACACCTTTACTAACACAAATATCAAAATGTCAACGTTTTGTTCCCGACTTATCTGCCATGTGGCCTAGACACTTACGAAGATAGTGTTTCTGTGCAGTCTAAAATTCCCACCATGTCAAAACAGCAGCCTGTGTCCTCCAGGGTCTCTTTAAAAAAGAATTAAGGCACTCTAAGGAGACCTTAGAGATTACTAGGATCATTTGTCCGAAGTCAGTCACTGATCTCAAAGATGAGATGCAGCACATTTCGTTTGGAAGGAAACCATGTGTGATAGGGAGGCTTATTGTGCCAACCTGGCCGATGAACACATGTGGGATTAATGGCAGGGTGGAGAGATAAATGGCTCAGCGAGCCTCTTCCTTCTGTCTCTTGCTCTTTGGTGATCAGACCAGCTTGTGGCTGCCTTGCTTCTTCTGCGCCTCCATTTGCAAGCTACACGACCTGGGGAACACCCAACCTGAGGTTCCTTCAAGACCCGCTTCACCACGCTACTGGAGTAGCCATCACTTGAGCTGGGGACTGTTGTACCCATACGACAGAGTGTACATCGGCTGGCTGTTGGTGATCTGCCTTGCCGTTTGCTGCCTGCGGCCAGATAGTCTGAACTGTTCTACAGAGGACCTGGTGACCCTCAAGACTCCAAGGATTGCCAGTGTCCTAGCTACCTCGTGGAAGTGAGTTGCACTGGGCCTATAGATTAATGAACTGTTTATTTCTTTCCCTTTTTGGGGGGACATCCCTGCCCTCTGGTGGTTGTGGGAGCTACCCAGCCTTGCTCCTGGAGAGCTGCCGCTGGATTTGAATCGCCAAGCCCATGGGCTGCAGTCCCGCACTCAATCACTACGCCACTGGGGCTCAGCACCCCAATACTTATTTTTAATCATATAAAAAAACCAAACCTATTAGGGGCTGAGCCCCGGTGGCGTAGTGGTTGTGCGCGGGACTGTGGCCCACTGAAATGGAGGTTCAATTCCAGCTCACAGGAGCAAAGGCTGGGCCTCCTACTCCCACCCACCAGAGGGCAGTGATGCCTAAAAAAGCAAAACAAAACAAAGCCCATTGCCATCAACTTGATTCCAACTTCTTTTGACCCTACAACACAGAGTAGACTGTTCCATGGGGTTTCCAGGGCTGCGTTCTCCCTGGAAGCAGACTGTCGCATCTTCACTGCACAGCGAGACTCTTAGTTTCAAAGGTATGACCTTTTTTCTTCTTCCTTTGTTTGGTTAACATCTAAGAGTTTTACCATGGCATCACCCCGGCTCCTTTTAAAATCATTCTTGTCTTTAAATCTATGGCCATCAAGTCGATTCCGACTCATAACAACCTAACAGGCTCATCTTCAGAACTCCTTAAACCAACCCGGAGTCTCCAACCCGGGTCCCATGGCTTTGGGAAGCATGAGACTGGAGGCCCACATCAGCTCCCAAATATCTTTGCATCTCTTGGGAAATTGTAACAATTCTGAAGAGGAAAAGCAATTTCAAGAAGGAAATCATGGTAATGATTCCTGACTCCATAGCCAGCGTGATCCTTGGGAAATGGTTGTGTTTTTGACATCCTATTCTCTCTCCTTATGATGTAGAAGACTGCTTTCTGACTCCTCTGGGCTGAGTTTGAGGGTCCCACTGCTCACAGCTCTGGCCTTGGTCACACAGCCCTTCCCCACAGACTCCCCAAGGCCTCCATCCAGAGCACCCCAGGTCTGCATGCTGTGCTGGTGGGATTCATGTGCTCCTTAGACAGGAAGGTGGCGACACTTCGTCTCATGTGCTTTGGACATGTCAGGAGAGATCGATCCCTGGAAAGGAACATCATACTTGGTAACATCGAGGGGATTGACACAGTAGCTGCGACAAGGGGCTTGGACATAATGACTGTGAGGCTGGCAGAGGACCAGGCAGTGTTTCACTCTGTTGTGCATGGGGTCTCGGTGAGCTGGAACCAACTTGAAGCACCTCATGAGAACAACCGCAGGAGGAGGAAAGGGTGATCTCTCAATGCACATCTGTCCCCTCCCCCTTTCCCCCCTCCTCCAAAGGACAGGAGGGTTGGCCTTCTTCATCTGAAGCAGACAGCCACCATCGCAAAGCAAGAGCAAGTCTTGATCCATTGGTTCCCTCATCGGACTCCCTCCACCCACCATTGCTTCCTGAACTATTTGGATGCCACAGTCCAAGACCCTTGACTGGGAACTCTCTTCTCCACTAAGAAGTCTGCAAGCAAGAGGTGAGAGGGAAGTGGACTCTTCAGCTGGGGGAGAGAGGAGTGAGGGCATTCCCCCGGCAAAAGACGGTCGCTGTTGATGCCTGCACACAACATAAAAATAGAACAAATCATCAATAGACTCACACAGGTTGATGTACCTCCACCTCAGGGATTCTGACACCTAGCTGGTCAGGAGAATCATGGCTTTTAAAAACAGCACTAAACATATGCTGGTGCAATTCCACCCCATAATTCCACTCCTACGTATAATTATTGCTCATCAAATACCAGCTATGATCTCAAAGCCTCATAATAATTCAGTAAGAAAGTGATTAGTCTCTTTTTCTTATAGATAAGGAAACTGAAGATAGGACAAATCACATAGCTGTTAAGTAGCTATGGATCCAAGTTTAAGAATCCAGAACTAGGATCCAAGTTTAAGTCTTCCATGGCAGTCATGTACTGTGGTGCCAATTTGATTAAGAGTGTAGGGGTGGAGCCTAGCCTGAAGATAGAGTCTAGCCTGGAGATGGCCAATGAGACCCCTGTGTGGGCATGGCTTTCTCTGAGAATCCTGGAAAATCTTGCGATATTTCCCCCGTGGAAGTGAGAAACTATTGACTCAGTTGCTTGGAGACGCTCTACTGACAAGACACCAAACTCAGTCCCTCGAGATGCTCAACTGACAAGACAACATGGCAGCATGCTGATAGATACTGAATCCTGGAACCTGGAGGAGCCAAAGGAAAAGCAACATGGACTTGCCCTGATGGAACCAGACCTCGGGGGCCAAAGAAGTCACATGGAGACTCCTGCCAGTGCTGAGATGCTTGGGATGGCATGGGGAGACCCCTGCCAGCACTGAGATGTTTCTACCACCACTGGCTAGACAAGACTCTGTACCCACTTACCTGTGATTGCCTTGGTGTCATTGCATGTGCTTCGTGAGTCTGAAGAAGACTTACAGATTGGTATCGGACATATGGGCTAATATCGGACTTATGGACTTGGACTGGACCGGGTTGTGATGCTTTTTCACTGTTCCATTCCTCTTGTATATAAACCTCTTCCTTATATGCATATGCGTGTTTATGAATTTGTTTCTCTAGTCTCCCCAGACGGAACACATCTTCCTTCCTGCAAATGTTTCTGTCTTTCCAATATTCATTCATCCAGTCAATCCTTCCATTCCAAACACAAACAAACTCACTGCCACTGAGTCCATTCTGATGCACAGTGACCCTATAAGACGGGGTAGAACTGCCCCTGCGGGTTTCTGAGACTCTTTCCAGGAGTTGAAAACCTTATCTTTCTCCTGTGGAGCACCTGGTGGTTCTGAACTGCTGATTTCGCAGTTAGCACCCCATTGCAACCCTTTACATCACTATGGCTCCTTTAGTCTGTTCCAGGAATGAGATAAATAAATAAAGACTGTGTGCCTTTTGGGTGCCAGGCTGTGTGCCAGGTTTATAACACATCAACCTCCCTGAGAAGACTGCAGAGAGGAGTGAGTGAGTCATGACGTGAGATCTGTACGGCAGCATCTACCCTGCGAAAGTGGAAGGAAACGGGGTCCCCAGCCTCTTGTCTTCTGAACTGTTCTGGTGGTTTGGCTAAAGGCAGGAGGTCTATGATTACATAAGCATAGCTGAAGGAAGCCTCTGTGTTGCTTACTTTGGGAACTTTCCAGGAGCTAACACCAGTAGCGGGTCATGTTATAAATGGGTTAAAATCATTATTGGATTATGAATAATTCACAAGGTACCCCTGTTACCCATTACATTTTGTTCTACATAATTGCTTCCTGGAAATCTGCTCCCAGTGCAGGGAATTGGGAATATGCATGAAATTGAATATTTCTGCCTGTGACAAGTAAATTTAAACAAAATCATGAATTCGTTTCAGTCCACTGCCGCCTGTCCCCTTTGATTTTTTTGAGGTGTGTCCTTTACTCCAGCAAACCGATTGAGGAAGCAAAAGATGGAGCCAGCTCCTTTGAAAGGGACATGAGCCCTGGATCCCATTCATACCAGGCAGTGTCCCAAGGACTCTAATTACTCCCAAGGATGGGGAGATGAAGGGGGGTGTCTGGAGCAGAATCAGAGTCAAACCACAATATGATGCATCCTGGAGGTTCTGAGATAAAAATGGTATTGCCTAGAATAATAAGAGATATCATGATTTTTTTGGGGGGGGGGGAATGGGGGAGTGTTGTGCTCATCATTGTCAAAAATGAAAACCTTTTCAAAGACAATGGTGACTCCGTGGCTAGCCCTTCCATTCCGCCCATCGCTGGCAGCCTGGGTGCCTGCTCGGAACACGTGGCTGCCTGGAGCTGGTGCGAAGAGACTAAGCAAAGGAGACATGAAACCAGGGGAAAAGCCTTAAGTACTAGACGGCACAGGGGTCCTTTACTGACGCCAGAACAGGACCACGTGCTTTTTCACTCCAGGAAGGGATGGGGGGGGGGTGTGCTGGCACCACGGCTGAGGAACCTGGGAGAGGGCTGGCAGGGCCTGCAGGGGGCCTGAATGAGGGTCTAGCACTCCACTCGGGTGGGCATTCTCCCAGGGGCGTGTGAGGGAAGGAGGAGGGCTGTGATGGATGGTTTCTAGCAGCATTCCTGGCACCGAAACAGCAACCAGATGCCACACGCCCTAGAGACCTGGCCTGCCTCCCAGGAAGGGTGAGTACCTCTGGTTCCAGCAAGCCGTCTAGCGGCTGAGGGAGACTGGCTGCTTGGTTGGAGGAGGTGCAGCTAGTGGTGGTCAGGGTGTCACACTGGGTTTTCAAATCACTCAGCTTCTTCTTCAACTCAGGGCTGAGAGGACGATGGTGGCGGGCTGCAGAGAGCCACAGGACCCCACATGCAGTAAAACCTTTCTGGCTTGCCATTGGGAATCGTAAGGCACCTTGGGACTCGTCCCCCCCAGCTCCGAGTACTCACCCTCTGGCCATTCCTCCGGCTTGGGGTCCACCGTGTGCCTCCGGGGCCCGTGCCTCCGAACGCCACCTCTGCAGTAGGATCCCACTTGGCATGCTCCTTGCCAAAGCCCTGCCTGGCACGGGCTCGCCGACGCAGCGCCTGCCCCTTCCTGAGCTTGACGACGAGGATGAGGATGGCGTCCTGCTCCACGCCGCCGTGGGGGTCACCGCCACGGTTTCCGGACGCCGCCAGGAGCCCCCGGGAACTGAGGGAGGTGAGGCGGCGCGTCTGCTCTTCATTGCGCCCCACGTTCAAGCTGAATTCCCGCGGCCGAGGAACTGGCGTCAGTCTGCACCCAGTCGGTGGTTGTGGTGGGCACCTGGGTGATGAAGACCCTCCGGCCACTGCTGGGTCTGCCGTCTTGAGGATGAACCTGACATTCGTTCTCGTTCGTAAGCGTCGTGATCCGCACAGCAGGCGGTTGGCGTAACGCAGGGCGCTACCCGCCTCGCCAGGCCTCCGCAGTATGCGATTTTGCTTCATGAATTTTTAACTAATGCATAATTCACATGCATAACATATACTTTCTTGAGTGTATAATTTACCGGTTATTCGTATATTCGCAATGTTGTTCAGCTATCCCTGCTAATTCGCTAGCATTCCATCACCCTATCTATCAGCAGAACCTCCTCTCCCCCTCTAACCCAGCTCCTGGTAGCCACTAACCTACTCCTCCACCCCCAGTTTTTATTGTGAATTGGATGAAGGCTTATGGGGCTGATAAGCTTTCTATTCAACAGTTTGCACACGTTTTGCTTCATCTCATTGACTGCCATCTCCGCCATGTCACATCATTTATCCCATGTCCTCCTTCTAGTTCCTGTTCTACTTTGCCCCCTAACTAACCCTTCTGACTTTGTTCTTCAGCAAATGCTTCCCTATTGGGTGATAACCTAACTTTTGTATTTACAGGTTTGCCGACTCCGGACAGTTGACATCCCTGAAAGCATAGCAGAGACTGGCTGCTTTCCCTTAGCTCCAGCGTGCACTGTGTATCACCAGCTTTTTTCTTTTCTATTGTGTAATGCTGTTTCGTTGTATGGCTATACACGAATATACCACAATATATACCACAATATGCTTATCATCTTTCACATGGGGCTACCAAAACAGACCCTAATTTTTTTCAAAGCTATTTATCAATTATTTTTATTTTTTACAAAACAGCTGTATCACCTTCAAAGTACCCTCCATTACACTTACTGCACTTTTCAAATCTGTGACTCCACTCTTGGAAACGTTTTTCAAACTCATCTGTTTGGATGGCTGACAGTACTGCCCTCGATTTGGGGGAATTTTCTTCCCCTCTTCTACATCATCAAATTGCTATCCTTTCCTGTCCTTCATTCACAAAAAGAAGTTGCACAGAGAGAGATCAGGTGAGTCAGGTGCAAGGGACAGGAGTGGCATGCTGTTTTTTGCCCAAACCAGGAGCACTAAGATGGCTGCATGCACAGGTGCACTGTCGTGATGGCAAAAGCAGTCCCCCGTCTGCCATAGAGCAGGCATTTTTTGTTGCTGTTGCACAATTTTTTAAGAACCTCTAAATAGAAATCTTAATTAACAGTCTGACCTGGTGGAATGAACTCCAAATGCACTATGAGTTGATATTTTCATCCATCCAAGAAGTTGATGGACGTCCAAAACCAGGTTTGTCATAAATCGACATTTCACCTTGTTTGAAAAACCACTTGAACACTTGAGTTTTTGCCCTAGCTCTGTCCTTGTAAGCAGTGTCCAACATCACAGCAGTGTCCAACATCACCATAAAAAACAAGGTTCGAGTGAAACTGCTTTTAAGAAAAAAATCACTGTGACCAGACAGAACCTTCCCAGGTAATACCACTTAGGCAGAGTGAGTTGCTACGATGCTTGCTCATGGGAAAAATGCATACTATGAAAGCTCTGCTTCACCCAGCGCAATTCCATTTGGGGAGTGGCACCTCCGCGTGTAAGATAGTCCGTATTATTTCTCATCCTTGCCCATACTTATTCTTGTTCGTCTTCTTAAAGATAACCATGACAATGAGTGTGGTTTCTCAGAGTGACTTTGATTTGCATTTCATAATAACTCATGACTCAGAATCTTTCAATGTGCTTGTGGCCATTATGTTTCTACTTTGACAAAGTATCTTTTCACCTTGTTTTCCATCTCTTATTGCATTGTCTTTTAAGCATATATGATATATGTTATAGATATACATACATATTCTGGATGTTTTCTCCCATTTTAGGGACTATCTTTTCATTTTCTCAACAGTGTCCTTCAAAGCAAAAAAGTTTTTCATTTTGATGAATCTAATGTATCTATTTTTTTCTTTTGTTGTTTGTTCCCTTCTGTCACTTATAAGAAACCGTTGCCAATTCAAGGTTACAAGAAGTCAGACCCATTTTCTTTGAAGTGTGTTATAGTTTCACTTCTTCAATGCATTTGAAATTTTAAAAATGAGACATGAGGCAGGGGACCAGTTTCATTCATTTGCATACTGAGATTCAATTACTTGAGAAACTTTTCATCATTGAGTTTTCTTGGCACCCTTATTGACAACAAACATATGGGTTTCTTTTCTTTAAAAAAATCATTTTATTGGGGCTCTTACAGCTCTTATCACAACCCATCCATTCATCCATTGTCCCAGGCACCTTTGTACATATGTTGCCATCATCATTTTCAAAACATTTTCTTTCTACTTGAGCCCTTGGTATCAGCTCATTTCCCCACTCTCCCTCCCTCATGAACCCTTGATAATTTATATAAAATTTTTTCATGTCTTACTGTGACCACTGTCTCCTTTCACCCACTTTTCTGTTGCCTGCCCCCCTGGGAGAGGGTTAAATGTAGATCATTGTGATTGGTTCCCTTTTTCTCTCCCCAACTTCCCTTACCTTCCTGGTATTGCTATTCTCATGATTGGTCCTGAGGTGTCGATCTGTCCTGATTCCCTGTGTTGTGAGCTCTTATCTGAACCTGTACATAGGCTCTGGCCCAGTCAGAATTGGGTCATGATACTGGGGTGGGACGAGTATTAAGGAACTGGAGAAAAGTTATATGTTTCATTGGTGAAACATGGGTTTCTTTCTTTTTCAACATTGTTATTGGCACACAATTCACATATTATGCCATACTGGGCTATTTCTGAACTCTCAAGTAGATTCCATTTGTCTATATCTTTATGCCCAAACCACATTTTTTAAATTACTGTGTACTATGTATGGATTGAAGTGTATCCCCACTCAAATATGTGTCAATTTGACTTGGCTATAGTTCTTAGTATTATGCCATTATCCTCCATTTTATGACCGGATATAACTATTAATAAGGAAGATTGATGAGCAATCTTCAATGTGAGCAGATGAGTAAAGGGGAAGGCAGGAGACAGTAAGCAGAAAATTGGCAAAGGTGTTGAGGCGGAGAAAGACGTTGGGAGGTTTACCAGAGTGGAAGGCAGAGGGAGACCGTTACACGCACAATCCTGTAGTCATGTGATCCAGGAGCGGGTGCTTCAAGAGATATTTGGGTTACGCTGGTGTGAGGGGAAGAGTGTGAGTGTGCACAGATACATGGAATACATTTGTATACACACATATGCGATATCCATACATAGCATACAATTCATACATTTCAATTTTGCATGTATCTATACATATATGTACACATAAATATACATGTATGTGCGAATATATACATACATGTGTTCACACATATAATTTATGGAGGACATTGTATATCTGTATTCATCTTTGTTGTAAACATGTCCGTGACTGTGGTGGAGCACTGTTATGAATACTTCTTACACATAACCAAACACATGAAGAAATATTTGCCCTCAATCATTAGCCATCATTGTCTGACTCAAAGTGGTCAGTAATTGCCCACTTCGGCTGACTAATGTCTAGGATATCAGTCTTTATATATTCTATTTCATTTTTTGGCAAATTCCAGTTTTCTTAGACTTGTAGGTCCTGCGTCCCATGTTCCAATCGTTAGTGAGTGGTTGTCGCTGTTTGTTCCTGTGCTGCGTTTTTGTGCCACCTCAGGAAGCGAAAGCCCTAAAGCTTTGCTCCATCCACATCAAGGTCAATTCTCCTTTGAGGAGATGCCTCTTTGCCCTTTGTCACTGGAGTGCTTTTCAAACGGTGGCGGTGGGGCTTTCCTAGCACTACATTAAACAATGTCCCACTAATCCCTAAAGTAGATCACCAGGTCCTTCTTCCTAGGTTGTCTTGTCTGGGAGCTCTGCTGAAATCTGTCCACCACAGACACCCCTGCTAGTAACGCGAAATGCCAGTGGTATATTTTCTAGCATCATAGCAATACACCAGCACCCACAGGACAGCAAGCTGTGGTGGAATAACAACAACAACAAAATAGTGGTGGGATTACTTAGCAGAACTCAATAAATAATCACTGATAATATTCTCATTTTTTCCCAAGGGTTGGTCCTTTGAAGAACCCATCCAAAAAGACGAGATTGTTGAGAATAAGGTGGCTTGGAGCAGAGACCCGAAGCTCATCTGTAGACAGTGGAGCAATAGCCCCACAAAGGGGTTACAGAGAAGGGATGAGTCAACGGGGGGTGGTAAGGCATCGACGAAACACACACTATTGCTCTGGTTTCTTGAGGTTTCCTCACCCCCCACGACTGTGACCCCATGCTGCTTCTCAATTCAGACTAGACAGGAGGACGTATACAGGTGTGGACAATAGATGGGAGCTTGTGACACACAGAGTCCAGGAACAGGAGGGGGAATAGAGATACCAGGAGGGTAGGGGAAAGGGAGGAAGAGATGGGGGGAGAGGAAGGGAGAAAGAGGGAACCAATCTCAGTGACTGACACATAACCATACACCCTGCTCCAGGGGGAAGAACAACAGAAAACATGGGAGAAGGGAGAAGAGCGGTTGGTATGAGGTCTGAAAATAATAATAATTTACAATCTATCAAGGGGCTAGGAGGGTGGGAGAGGGGGAGGGAGGGTGAAAAAGAGGAGCTGATACCAAGGGCTCAATAGAAACTAAATGTCTAGAAAAGAATGAAGGCAACATGTGTACAAACATGCCTGGGTGTTTGGATTTTAACAAGAGGTGTAAGAGCCCCCCGCAAAATGATCTTTCAATTAAAAAAAGAGAAAAGATTGTATCTATTTTCCTGTTTCCATTCTTTACCCCTTTGGACACCACTAGCATCCCCTATCCCCCCACAGCCCCATCTCCCCCAAACTCTTGGTTATCTCCTGCATACGGAGGAGGGTCTCATAAGATATCATTCCACTTGGGGCAGCCCCTCAGAAGCAGCACCCCTTTTGTCTAGCAGACCTTCAAGCCTCAGAACATCATCTGTTCCATGTGCCATTCACAGCATGTCTGAAAATCTATTCTACAGGGCAGATTTCATTTGTCATCTCTTCTGGAAAATATATTAACAATTTCGGAAGAACATCCTGGAAATATCACCATGCATTAGTTACGACACTTCCTGATTCAACGTGTTTGCAGCAGGAAGCTTCATTTGCTTATATAGCTGGCACGGATGATAGAGAAGCTCCTCATAGACTCTACTGGAGAACTGTGGGAACCAAGGTTTCAGGGGGCATCTCTCTCTCTCCCTCCTTCCCATGTTCCTCTCCTTTCTCCCTCTCCCTCTTGTTTCTCTCCTCTTTCAATGCCTCTCTCCATCCCTCATCTGTGCATCCCCTCCCTATCTCGTGCCATAGTCATGCTGGCTCTTTGGGCAAGAATTATAACTGCCAGCAGCCTCCTCCCTACTCAGTAACCTCGGGGATAGGGACTCACTCTTCATCAGGATCTTGTATGCCATGTCCATCCCTGGAGCAATCACGCATCCCAAACAAAATAAAACAAACTCATTTCCCTCGAGTTGATCGGGAACTCTACAGGCTAGAAGAGAATTGCGGACCCCCCCCACACACACACACACCTCCCCGAGGGCTCCGGAGACAAGCTCTTGACAGGAGGCCGCCTGACTCCGTGCCCACTGTGCCACCAGGGAGAATGTAAGTCAAGGTTTGCGCCCCAGTCTGTCCTGATAAGAATAGAGGGAGTGGGTGCTTGGTGGGAGGGGTATGCCGGACAATCAAAAGTCATCACTGCCAAGTATCTTAATTCCTAAGAAAAGCCCTCATGCTAGCAATTTCAAAACCAGGACAGGCAGGCAGAAGGATGATGCGAGAGAGACCTAAAAGTGTCCCCAAAGCATGTTAGCTCTGTCGGCAGCCAGCACCGCTCTGGCCAGACTCCTAAAAACCTAACAGGTACTTTTCAAATTATAGAGCAAAACCCCCACCCACCCCCACCCACCCCAGCAGCAAACCTGGAGGCAATAGCAGGTGCGCCCCACCCCAGCTGCCTCACTCATTTCCCTGTGTGCAATTTTACTTTGTCCAAATGAGTGGAACAGAGCCTGATTTAGAAAACCGAGGAACGACTTCAGTAATTGAAGGCAATTTCTGTTTTGCTCTCAAAAGGTTTCAGAATCCGAGAGCGGCTCTCCTGGGGGCTTGCTCGAACTGCTCTATGAGAGTTGAGCTGGGTATTAGAGGCCACAATGGAAAAAAGGAGCCAGGGCAGGGCTGAGCCCCGGTGGCGTAGTGGTTGTGCGCGGGACTGCGGCCCACTGGGACGGAGGTTCAATTCCAGCAGTGGGGCTGAGCCTCCTACTCCCACCACCGGAGAGCAGTGATTGCCCCCCCCCCCCAAAAAAAAAAAAAGAAAGAAAAGGAGCCAGGGCAGAGTGGAGAGAGACCTTGGGGACCCGCTGCCCACTCCCCTCATTTTGCGGTGGGAGAGGTGGAGACCCAGAGTGGGAAAGGATCCTGTCTGGTCATGTTGCTCAGCAGGGATTGAGCCAGTGCTGATACCAGCCCTCTCCTCTTAGCCAAGCCTCTCCTTGCCAACATTCTTCCTAATAAGGAAAGGCCCAGTTGAAAAGCGCAGCGCACACACACACACACAAACACACCCAGTAGGGAGGAGGTGCTGAGTGAATGCAGAGACTTCCCAGCTTTAATTTACAATCTGGGCCTTGCAGGAACCAATCTGGGCCTTGGGGAGGAATTCTTGCTGAAATCAGCACCACTCGTGCCTAATCTAGCTGTGAGTCACACACAGCACAGGAAACATCTTAATGAGATTCCTCCGAATGAGAGAGAAGAGGAGATGGCGAGCGTGAGAACGACGGAGAGGTGCGGACATTTTGGGAAGGGATAATAGAGTTGAAACCAACGGATTCCATCTGCAGCCTGACAGGGTGCCCTGTTCTGTTGGGCAGCACAAAGCCCTGCCACACCCAAGCTGTCCTGGCACATCGACCATCCAGTTACTGGAGGGAAGGCGGACTTCTGGGACATGCCCTGCTTTCTATCTTTTTGGCATGACTTTGTAAGAGCGTTCTGTATGAAGGGTTGAGCCCTAGTCTATCGTGTTGCGTGTATTTCTCTCTAATTTCCAAGTATCTTTTTACTTGCTTGTCTCTTCTTATGCATTTCATTTACAGATACAATGATCCCAACCTGTCTTTTATGGTGCGTTGCCCAAGTTTGAATATCATGATTCCAGCAGCCCTTTCTTTTCCCAATGACAAAAAAGGGATTTCTTGGGATTTTTTTTATCCAGTCATGTAAATGTTTAAACCATAAGGAACCGGTCTAACCTGAGAGGCAGGAGGCTAGAATCTATTTCATGCTGGTTTTGCTCTTCCTGACCGGGTCAGTTCTCACAACAGTGCTTCTTGACTGCTATTTCTTCTCAACGCCAGAAATGGTCTGCAGGGTTATCTAGTTCTGTCCTGACAAAAAGACCACACATGGATGGTTGGCTTCTCTGAACACGAGTTTCCTTTCTCACCATGGAGGCGGCTGGAAGTCTGAAATTCAAGGGTCCCCTTCTGGAGGAAGGAGTCCCCTTGTGCTGCCAGGGAAGCGTCGCCCTGGTAGCTGCAAGTTTGACAGATGACACTGAGGGGAAAAAGAGGAGGCTGCCTGCTGTCATAAAGATCTACAGCCGCAGAAATCTCATCAGGGAGACTCTTGAGTCGGCTTGGCTCGGGGTTTGGGCTGCAGGGAAGATCCGGCTCTTCCTCTTCTTTTTGGCTCACTCTAGGAGTAGGGCCTGGTCACTTCATCCTCGGTGCCTAGGTTCCTGAGCGATCCTCTGGCGTGTGTGTTCTTCTCTGTCAGTGCTGGCTTAAGCTTTTCAGTTACCTATGGAAAGAGGTTGAGTGAAGGCACATCCTACACTAACAGAGCCTCATTCGCGTAACAAAGAAAGCCATTTCCAAAGAGGATGATAACCACAGCTATAGAAACCACGCCATCAAGTGCATTCAGACTCATGGAGACCCTGCCTGGGGTTGATGAAACTGTAAATCTTTTCAGAAGCAGACAGTCTCATTTGTCTCCCAAGAAACAGCTAATGGGTTTGAACTGTTGACTTTACTGGTAACAGCCCAACTCTTAACCCATCGTTCTACCAGGGTTTATTAACCACGGGGAATTCATAGCTCATATTTTGAGGGACACAATCTAGTCCATAACAGCAGGGATTGTCCAGATGGGTAACCCCAAAGAAAAAGTCAAACAGCAATTTGTTCACAGTTTGTCTTCCCCCCTTCCGCCACCCCCAATGGGTAACTGCCTTGTTGAAAATTAACAGGCTACTTGTTGGAAAAATCTAGACCATCAAGAAAACAAATGATCTTCAAAACCATGTTGATAAAGAAGGTCTCACCTCAGCTGGTGTCAGTCTTTCAAGATCTGGGGAGAAGGAGAAGATTATTCAGAAGCTGCCGTACAAAATGGTGTGAAATTCACCCCAATCAACAGACCCTCTCTCCAGAGTGATAAGGAAACTTTACTGGAGACTCAAGTCAAGATTCAGGGAGGAGAGCATGTGGGTCTCAGAGAAAGCACGAGGAGGAGAATCTCCCAGAGGGAGGGAACAAACAAACAAAAAACACTTAACAAGACTTATGTGGGGGGGGGGGGAGAATGACTTATGTGGAATGGCAGTCAACTACAAAGGGAGGGAAGAGGGGAAAATACATGGGTAGTGGAGGAACAGGGCACTGACCCCAAGGGGAGGGTGTTGTTTAGATCTTCATGGAAGAGGGAGAGAGGGACCAGACTTCAACCCAGTATGCTAAGACGTGAATGCAACATACCAGCATGACGCAGGGAACCAGTAGAGAAGTCTGTGGGGCGGTCACAATCCCAACTACATAGAAACACACACACATACACCTGCCCGCTCCCCTCCAACCCAACCCCCAGAGGACAGCACTGAAGCTCCAGCTCAGGGAGAGGGACCCGTCTGAACAGAGCACACAAGAGCAAAGGAAGAGGGAAGGAGAGCAAGTACAACACATCCTGACTCACCAAATCCTGAGGATGCTATCTCTGCTCAGAGCAGCCGAAGCATGGAGAGGACCCTAGGGCCAGCCCCACCACAAGACACGCTGTTGCTACGAGGGACAACACTGGAGGCACAGTGTGGGAATTGTGCCCACCTGACCCCACCACACTGGCGTAGAACGTTAAGGGCATGAAACAGATCAGCCAGGGGAGCAAAGCAATGAAGTCCCTGGGGATAGACTTTGGGCTCACCGCATCAGACTCCACAGGAAAACACTCCCAAAGGTCAGTAAACAGACCTGGAACTATTATTTTGTTGTTTTGCTCTGTCTTGGGTTTTTTTTTTCTTATTATTATTTCTGCATGTCTCTCTAGACAAGATCGGTGGGATAAACAATCCAGAGGAGAAAAAAATGGGACCAATGGTTCTGGGGGAACACAGGACAGGAGGAGGCAGGGGAAAGGAAGTGGGTGTTAGCAAAGCCCAGGACAAAGGGACTAGTGATCTAAAAACCGATGTCAAGGAGAGTGTAGGACATCTGGTAGGGTTTGATCAAGGACAGTGTAACTGAAAGGGCTTACTGAAACACACACAATACCAGGGAACTATATCAATGCACACATATTTATGTGTACAGTGTCCAGGCAGCAGGCGACATCAGATCTCTACTTAAGTACTCCCTCAAAGCAAGAACACTTTGTTCTAATAACCTGGAATTATAATAACCTGGGAAGATGCTCACCTTCGAGAGTGATGATGGCAACAAGTGTGCAAATGTGGCCTGCATACAATTGATGCGTGTATGGATCGTGATGGGAGTTGTATGTGCCCCCAATAAAATGATTTATAAAAAAGAAAAAGAAAAAGAAAGGAGGGGGAAAGAGGAGTTTATACTAAAGGCTCAAGTAGAAAATATTTGAAAATGGATATGGCAGCATGTGTACCAATATGCTTGATACAAATGATGTATTGAATGTTATAAGAGCTGTAAGAGCCCCCAATAAAATCATTAGAGGAAGCAAAAAGATGCTCACCTTCCCAATTTGATTGCGGAAGACAAAATGGGTGCCTAGCAAATGTGGTGAAGAAAACTGAGGGTGCCCAGCTATCAGAAGATAAAGCACCTGAGGTCTTAATGACTTGAAGACAAGCAAGCGGCCATCTAGATGAGAAGCAACAAAGTCCACATGGAAGAAGCACACCAGCCTGTGTGATCATGAGGTGTCCATGGGGTTGGGGATCAGGCATCAAAGGCCCAGGAAAAAAAATCTTATCAATGTGAAGAAGGGGGAGCTCCATCTACAGACAATTGGACATCCCCTTATAGAAGGGTCACAAGGAAGAGATGAGCCTGTCAGGGTGCAGTGTAGCATCAGTGAAACATACAACTTTTTTTCTAGTTCTTTAATGGTTCCTCCCTGCCCCCATCCTGATCCCAATTCTACCTCACAAATCCGGCTAGACCAGAGCGTGTACATGGTACAGATAAGAGGTCACAACACAGGGAATCCAGGACAGATAAAATCCTCAGGACCAATAATGAGAAGAGTGATACCAAGAGAGTAAGGGTAAGGTGGGGGAGAAAAGGGGAACCCATCACAATGATCAACATATTAACACACTCCCACCCCACCCAGGGGACGGAAAATAGAAAAATAGGTGAAGGGAAATATCAATCAATGTAAGACATGAAATAGTAATAATAACATCAATTATCAAGGGTTCATGAGGGAAGGGGGGTAGGTGAAGAAGGGTAAAAATGAGGAGCTAATACCTAGGGCTCAATAGAAAACAAGTGTTCTGAAATTGATGATGGCAATGTATGTACTATTGGACTTGACACAATAGGTTGTGATAAGAGTTGTAAGAACCCTAAAATTATTTTTTTTAAAGAAAAGAAAAATTTTATGTCTTTGGGGAGCATGGAAGGCCCCTAATTACAGGCAAAGACACACGTCATAGGAAGGGGCTATTCGATAGGCTATATCATATTGAGGGGGACAATCTAGGGGCACAAATGCCATAGGCAAGAGAGGTATTGGAGTCCCCATGTGACAAGGAGGGCAGCCCCCAGGTCCATGGTGGGGGCCTAACCTTGATTGTCCTTGGACTGGAGACTGGATTTAACCAAAGGTTTCAGGGGAAGTGACCCATTGACTTCACAGCAGGGAGTCAGCCCTATCTTTGTGGGAGAGACAATGGTCTCTGGACGCTGAAGACTTTAGTGAGAATAACTAAATTTCTGAGCTGGTAAATCGTTTCTAATATTTGGGAGGAGATATAATTATGGAAAAGTCTTATTTTCATCTGCTAGCATATGACTCACTGACCGCAGGTTCAGGGGTCCCCCTATCTCTTTAGGACTGCCACAGTTAGATGGTCCCCACCCCCTAGCTCCATCACTTCTGAGCTGCAGACTCGCTACTACATGGGCTTGGATGATTCACTGGGGCTGCTGGAAGAATTCACAGAAGTGCTATCCTGAGGATGACAGCAAAGAAGAACACAAATCACGAGGAGTTGTTGCATAGACAGACCAAGGTGTGGAGAGCGCTTCACAAGGACTTCCCAGGCCCCAAGGGACTGTGCTATCCTGACACACTCGTAGGTGTCTGCCACCACCCAGGATGCCCGAGGACATTCCGTGTCTAGCTCTTTTATTGGGCTCTTGTCACGTTATACAAACGCCGGCCCCTCTCCTCTGAGGTCGGCCAGTGTCACGAGGGCATCGTGAGACCTCGCGTGGCTCTCTGGACTGGACTCCAAGAGGTCATCACCAGGACCCTGGTCAGCCCCTGCCTGAGTCAGTCACCTCCCGCTCTCCGACCTTATCTGCCACGTCCAGAGGCCTTATCAAGAGCACCTCAGCCACCAAGGAAATTGTGGAGTTTCAGGGATTGTCCCCTCAGGAACCAAGGGCAAAGACAACGTTCTTTGGTGAAGGTTAAATCCTCAGCCCCGCAATTTCCCTGCTGTCTTTGAGGCCCGCAGCCCCATGTGTGGTACTGCGGGAGGGACACAAAGATGTCGCTGCTTAGTTCTTAATGGCTCAGTCCACTTGGGAGCAGAGAGGAATGGAAGCAAGTTGAAAAAAGCAGAAGGAAACGGAGAGGGCGGGAAGCCTAGAAATGGACTGGGGATAGAAGAAGTCCCCACACCTCCCCCAGAGGGCCCGTGATGAAGGTCATCACCTTCCTCGAGACCCATAGAGATACCCTAATTGCTTCTATTTATTGACGGCATTAGTCTGTCTTGCTTTCTGGGCATTAGCTCCGTTGGCAGGAAGGCCAATGACATGCAGGCTCTGGCACTGCTCCATCCGTAAAGAGGTTTAAGCACCCACTGTGTGCCAGGTGCTCTTCTAGGACTTAAGGGAGGAGCAGTGGCCAGACTCACCCCTGCTCTCACAAAGGCTTCCCTCAGGCCACCTCCAGATCTCAAACTTGACCTCTTACTCCCTGGTTGAGTAAGGACTTGTGACTTCGCCTCTCTGTTGCATCCCTGTAAATGGCAAAATAATAATAAACAACTTGACAGCATAACGATGTGTGTGAGCATTCAGTGAGGTTATGATTGAAGGTTCTTAGCACAGGGCCTTGCATGAAGTCGTGACTTAAGAAGTCTTAGTTGTTCATAATGTTTTGTCATGGGTACTCTTATCAGCCCCAGGCTGACAGACAAGAACACCTGCCTGGGCAAACTAAGTGACTTATCCCAGGTGCCATGAGCAGGAGGTGATGATGAGAGGATTTTAACCCATGTCTGTTGGACCCCATCTCAGCCTCTGAACCACCCTGTCCTGGGGCCCAGGCCGGGCCTCAGGGTTATCAGATGATTGAGATGCAATGTGGTAAGATGGATACTCAAGACCTCACTGCAGCCTCCCATCCTCCCCAGCTCTGTCTGCATCTCTTCCTTGCCAGGGGGGTCTCTTCCTTTCTCCGCTTGCCATTCCTTCCATCAGCTCACCAACCTCGCTTTGAACAGCTGCTGGTCTGACACTGAGCAGGAAGGGTGGCCTTTCTCCTTTCTAACCCTTGCCCAGCAAGCTCCTGATGCTTTGAAAGGCCTCGAATGATGCCAAGTCTCCTCTTTGCCTGGTTTTGCCAGAAGGGTTTCTTTCAGACCCACCCACCTGGTCAGGACTGCCTTCTCCAAAGAAGAGGACTCTTCAGAGTCTGTTTGAGATGCCCCAGTGGCAGGAAGTGGACACTGAGAGGGAGGGCAGCTGGGGCAAACTGGTACCTGGTCCACCCAGGCAGCTCAGTGTGGAGAGTGGGCTGTGCCGGTTGAAGGGGCTGGAGGAAGGGTGTGTCCTTTCTATGAGATACTCCCGCCCTTTTTAGGATCCTGGATTACAACAGGCTATATCCCAAAAAGATTTCATGGCCAGGAAGGGGCTGAGTCTTTTTTTTTTTTTTCTTCTGAAAAGGAGGCCAACTAAATTTGGAAATTTATCATCTAAAATAAGAATTTTGGAAAGTAGCTACTTAACCCTCTGGCTGGAAGAGATGCAGGTACACACCCATTCCCCCAAAAGGTGAGCCAGTGAAATATAGATGCTATCAAACTATAGCGCTACTGTCACAAGAAAGCAAAATTGTGCTGCAAATAATTCAAAAGTCGTTGCAGCCAGACATGATTCAAGAGGGATTCAGAAGAGGACATGGAGTGAGGGGTATCACTGCTGCTGTCCAACAAAGGCAGAGACTCCCAGGAAGATGTGTACTTGTGTCGGAGTGCTTCTCATCCGACTGTGCAGCATCACAGGCTGTGGGTGGGAATTTCAGAATGCTTCATTCTGCTCACGCAGAACTTGTTCATGGATCAAAAGGCGGTTGTGCCAACCGAACCGGGGACTGTTGTGTGGTTTTTAAATCAGGCAAGGTGTGCATCAGAGCCGTACCCTTTGACTGTATGTGTTCAATCTGCACGCTGAGCAAATGGCCAGAGAAGCTGGATTAGAGGAAGGAGAATGCGACATCGGGACGGGAGGTAGGAAGGCTTCCTCCCAACCTGGGATATACAGGTGCCACAACCTTGTTTGCTGAAAGGGTAGCGTGCTTGAAGCACTCACTGATGAAGATCAAGAGTTGCAGCCTTCAGAATGGACGGCAACTCAGCGTAAAGAAAATCAAAATCCTCACAACTGGACTAGCAAGAAACATCATGATAAATGGAGGAAAAAAACACAGCAACAGAAGTTGTCAAGGATTTTGTCTTCCTCTGATCCACAAACAAGGCTCAAGAAAGCAGGAATCAAGAGATCAAAAAGCACATTGCATTTGGTAAATCTGCCGTATCAGCCCCTGTGCTAGGTAGGATTACTGTGCCAACACGGTCAATACACATGGGGTTAAAAAGGTCATCATTTAATTGGAGGGTAAAGAGGTAACCGGCTCGAGCAAGCCTCATCTTTCTGTCTCTTGCTCTCTGGTGATCAGACCAGTGAGCTCCTGTCTTTGCTAGTTCTTAGCCTCAACTTGTGAGCTACACTACCTGCAAGACACCCAACCCATGGACCGTGTCGCTACAGTTTGAGGTTCCTTTGAGAGCTGCTTTGCCACACTGCTGGTGTGTATATCACTTGAACTGGGACTGTCAGGCCGTGCCATTTCGCTGCCTGTTGGCTGCTGCTTGCTGGCTGTGATGGGACTGCCTATATTGTTCTACAGAAGACTCAGCTGTCTGCTTCCTTGACTTGCACCCAAAAGCCCTTGTGAGAAGGATGCCAGCATATTAACAATCTCATGGAAGTGAGTTGAACTGAGCCCTTTGTATTGTTGCTTATTTCATTGTGTTATATACATATCTATGGGTAGATATATAAAATATCATAAGTGCCCTGGTTTCGTTTCTCTAGAGAACCTTGTCTAACAAAGGCCCTTTAAAGTACCGAAAAAGATCTTACATTGAGGACTAAGGTGTGCCTGACCCAAGCCATGATATTTTCCGTTCTCAGATGCATGTGAAAGTTGGGCCTTGAATAAGGAAGACCAAAAAAGAATAAATGCATTTGAATTGTGGTGCTGGAGAAGAATAATGAAAATATTGGGCTGAGCCCCAGTGGCGCAGTGGTTGTGTGCGGGACTGCAGCCCACTGGGTTGGAGGTTCAAATCCAGCAGCAACTCTCCAGGAGCAAGGCTGGGCCTCCTACTCCCATCACCAAAGAGCAGTGATGCCCCCCAAAAAACAATACAAAACCAACAGAAAATATCGTGGATTTCCAAAGGACAATCAAATCTGTCTTAGAAGAAGTAAGGCAGAGTGCCCCTTGGAGGCGAGGATGGCAAGATTTAGTCTCACAGACTTTATACATGTTGTCAGGAGAGATCAGTGCCTGGAACAGGACATCGTGCTTGGTAAAGTGCAGGGGCAGTGAAAAAGAGGATGGCACTCACCCCATGTGCAAAAAAATGCAAACAACAAAACACCCTTCAAAATGTATAAATATAGCCGAGCCCCAGTAGCGTAGAGGTTGAGTGCGGGACTGTGGCCGACTGGCTTGAGGGTTAAAATGCAGCAGCAAAAAGGCTGGGCCTCTCACTCCCACCAGAGGGCAGTGATGCCTAAAAAAATTTAAAAATTAAAAACAAAATGTGTAAATATAAATCACAAAATTATAAAGAACATCAACGAAAAAGCAAGGACAAACTTAAGGACCCTAATACAAAGCATAAACACTCTAGCAAGCATAATGAAAATATCCACATGGTAGAAGATAAAGTGAAGAGCTAGGACCTACTAAAATCACAACACTTTAGGCACAATTAAAAGCTTCATCAAAAAGTCAACAGAAAACTCACAGATTTGGGAAAAATATATAGTTATGATACATCAGATCAAGGGTTAGTCTCCAAAAGCTGTAGAAAACTACAACATCTTGGGCTGAGCCCTGGTGGCGCAGTGGTTGTGCACAGGACTGCAGCCCACTGGGATGGAGGTTCAATTCCAGCAGCGGGTCCACGGGAGCAAAGACTGGGCCTCCTACTCCCATCACCAGAGGGCAGTGGTGCCCAAAAAACAAAACAAAACAAAAAAACCCAAAAATAAAAACTACAACATCTTAACAAGAAAAATAAATAACCCAGTCAAAA